>BLKM01000188.1:0-102681 GCA_013340265.1 Coptotermes formosanus
CTTTCAAATAATAAAACTTGTTGGTTGACAGACGTATTTTCTGCAATATATATATATCGACCAACGGAAATAATTAACATCAAACTAATTATAGTGTTACAATTAGTTACAAGTGAGACTTCATGTTTCACTGGCAGTCCAGTTTATTCCATAGTTCAATGAACGTTATTCTGCCGGGCTTTTGAAAGGCTGATGTTAGGCCTGTACCAATAAAATATTATGAATTGCAACGAAAGTCACAGACGTGATCTCAAAACACAGGTAACCTATTAAATAAATCGATGAGGCTCAATATTTATATGGCCTAGACTAAGGAACCTTACAAACATTGGCGTGTGAAACTTATCGTTCACTCCCAACTAATATCTAGATAAATGTGTGGAGCTTTACCTACACTTACTCATAATCCTTCATCTCATTTAACGTGTAACAGTTCCTTTTATACGTGCCGTCAATTGTTCACGTTGTTATTTTATACTTTAAAATTCCCTTTGCAGAATGAATGTTATATGGAATTCTTTTCCAAAGGTTAACGAACTGAACAGTGAAACACACATAAGGAAACCCATTTTAACCCTTCCAGCTAAGTACACGACGTGCAGTTTGATAATCCCGCACTGAAGGCAGGCTCTATCATCGACAGCATCTCTGCCTTATGGCCACCTTCCAGTCCCTTGAAGTCACGATCAAACTTCTTCCATTGTGTGCAGATTGTTGTCGAGATTAATTAGATCGAGAACTATCCAAACTGCGCTTCACCTCAAACAAAAATTGATGTCAAAGAACTAGCTAAAACAAAGAAGGGAACAATGGTACGTAGTGGGTCCTGTCAAATGAATTTAGGTTCTATTTCAAGGTTAGTTTAAGTGCACACAGCCGCTGATCTCTCGACTGTCTGTAACAATTGGACTTGAGACTGTTCGGCTGAACGAATCGCTCGTAGCTCGGTACTAATTTTTGCTAATAATTTTATTTTTGCGAAATATCACAAGTGGTGTGAAATACATCATATGGTTTGTTATATCTCGCAGAAATTTACATTTTTACCTTCTGTTTGACACTTTTTATATAAAATAAAACTTGATGGAGGTTGGCTTGATCGAAGTGTGTAGTGTTTGAAAAATACTGATAAATATTGGTTGTGTCAGACGGAATATGTAGTGTTGTTTATTTAATGCTCTATGCGCAAATGGAGGGATAGCAACAACAACATAATTTATCGATTTCTTACGCCTTGATTTGTTCATTCCTTTAATTGTTGGTGCGGAGGAGATATTGTGGTGTTGCGTGTTTGCAGATCTAGAGCAGAAGCAGTCTGGCGACGTTGATTTTAGGTTACATGTTCAGATGCATGCCAGCCAGGATAGCGGATTTAATACAGTAACAGCGCCACGGGCTGCACACAAAATCCGGGGTTGTTTCCTGTTAGGGGCAGAAACATTTCTCCACTTGAAAATGTAAAAACTGCGCGCGCATGTGTTTGTGTGTCACCAGGCCCTCATCAAATCTATTACCACCTTAATAAACCGTTGTCCAATACAAGTAATTCTCCATAAAGTTAAAATTGCCACTGTGAACGCCATGGCGGCTTGCATGCGCATTGGAGGCATAACTCCACTCATTCGTAATCTCCGCACTAGAAAGGGATGTGTTGCCAACCTCAGGAACCGGCCGCTTTAACACTGGGTAAGGAACCGGCAGTATGCATTGATTAAGAGGTTGGTTTGGCATCACAGACTTTCTGAATATTTTGGAGAAGAGAAAAGTATCTTGCCTCTGCTGAGAAATTAACCTTGTACTGTCCAGCCCCTAGCCTGAACTTATAAAGGGCCTGGTACCTAAATGGAGAGAGAAAACTTTATTTTAGTTGTTGGCTGGGTAAGTTCAGTTCCAAGGCTCGCCTCTCTAGTGCATTGGTTGAAACCTCAGGTTCCGACCCCAATCATGTTCACAAGATGACTGACGTATGGTCGCGAATGGTCTTTGTGGAAACTGTAGTCACTAAAGTTTTGACATTATTCTTCCGTTCATTTTATGTAACGTTCCACATGTTCAGTATTTCACAAGTTTTATTTAGAAGCAAATAATTTGTTTAACCAGCACACGAATGAGTCATTTAATTAAAGATTTTCTTCTTGCATATTTTGTATTTAATATTGCCCAAAAAATTTTGGGTTTGACAAGTAACACTGAAAATTTAATATTTTTAATAAATGATAATTTTTTGTAGTGTTCAAGAATAGGCATTAGTATCAGATCATCTGTAGTAAATACCACTGACTATTGCCTTTTGTATGATAGGGTCTAACCATTTGCTACTTCAGGGTCACTCACACATAAAGATTTGTAACCATTGGTGTAGGGTTTATGCTGGATGAAGTGGCGCTTCGATAGCTTTTCTCTGAGTACTTGGCCACAACCCTCAATAACATTCCACCAATGGCCCTCACTCAAATACTACCAAGAACGCTATGTAATCTTAGTAGCTGTGAACCTCCACAAACAACGCTATTCAAATTTAACATTCTCCATATCCGTGCACTAAATCACATAAAGTAATAATCACCAGCAAATGCATAATCTGTGTATTATCGTCACTATAAAAACCTCCTACATGTTTCAATCCCGCTGGGTCATCTTCAGGGAGAAATGTTTCTTTACTCTAGGGCTGCACTTCTATAGCTGAGTGAGCACATGCTCACAATGGATCCCGTGGCTCCTTCCAGGCATAAAGGGGGAGGGGCGGTGACCATCGACACCAAATTAAAGCGGAGGTTACAGAAAGAGTAGAGCTATAAGGCTATCCCCACTATGGGCGTTCGTGGCCTGCTATAGAGTGAATTTTCCTTTTAAAATATTTAAGCATTTTCAAGAGAAAGACATCCGCGACGCCGGTGAGCTTCGAACCCACAATCCTAGCAAGCGAAAGGGAGCAGACTTACGCCTTAGACAGCATGGCCACCGGGTTCTGTTTTACATTTATATGTCAGGAAATTTTGGATTTCAACCGTTGGAGTAGGGGCCAAACTTACGTACCTAAATTGTTGTTGCTTTCTGTTATTTACAACTTTGTTTACCAGGTGTGAAATTCAGCACTTCTGATCACATTCCGCGTTTCCATATTGTTAATACCTTCCTTGAGCTCTTTAATCTGTGCATTATATCATTTCAGCTGGCAAAGTGTAGCCGTATACGAACAGAAAGCTGTTAATGAAGACTGTGTCACGTCAGCAGTACACGTTATAAATGTTATCTTTTCCCGCTACCTAACCTAATGTGTAAATTATATAATATTTAATTACTTAAGTTTGTACGGGTGTGAAACCTGGAGTGACACCTTAAGGGGGAAAATATTCTGGGCGGGTTAGAGAATAGGGTGCTGAGGGACATTTAATCTAAGAGGGAAGCGGTAACGGTGGTATTGAGAAGACTACATAAGGAGGAGTTTTATGATTTTTACTCATTAAATATTTTTGAGCGATAATATTAAGTAGAATGAAAGGTAAGTGAATGTGGCACGTATGGGAGGCAGGTGGTGAATAAATGATTTTGGTGGGGGTGGGTTCTTAGGGAAACAGACTAGTTGAGAGACCTAGACGTAGATAGGAGAAAATATTATATTTTATCTTCAAGAAATAGTTTGGGAGGCATACAGAGGACTGGTAGGGAGAGTTGGTGGGCTCTTTGAACACAGTAACGAAAATTAGGGTACCATAAAGTGCGGAAAATTTCTTTAATAGCTCAGGACCTGTTAGCTTTTGAAAATGGACTCTGCTCCATGAAATTAATTTTTGTAATATCAAGTCCCTAAGTTATAATGCTGTATAATAGTCAACTGTAAGATAATTTAATGACAGAGAAGAGAAAAACGGAGATATGTTATAAGAATTCACCACAATATATGTTTTATTAGTACTTTATTATTTATAATTTTATTATTTCACTCATAAACATTCTTGCTTATGTATTGTAAAATATTGGTAAAAATTGCCGTAAAAGCAATCTGATTTTGACCTGGTAATCCTGTAATTATATCACGATAATAGGTGCAAAGTTTAAAAATATACTTCAATTTCCTCTGGTGTTGTCGTTACATGATATACAAAAAACATATTTGTTAAAATGCACTCTATTTGTTATCATACCTGTCGGGAGTAGTCGCGAATGGATAGTGGCTCCCCTTTAACGTCTAGCGAATTTACTCCTAGATCGCATAAGAGGAATCAAGCGTTCTGATTTCTGTCAGAAGAAGGGAAGCAGTGCGAAAAAAATCACAACAAATATTAGTATTGTGTTCGTTCAGGTACGCTTTATATCGTCACCGATATTTCTAACGCGGGTTTTAGCAATAACTGCACATGTTGAAGAATCAACTAAGATCTAATGGCTTAACAAACCAGAGGCCGATTCATAGCGTCACGCCTTCAATATATGTACTAACCATGCACAGACGGTACTCCGCAACAAAAATTTAAACCATAGCAGATTTCTGTATGTCGTGCGGGGTCAAGAATGCGTTCGTTTGTCAGTGTGTACTGCGGCTAATTCTAGTTTCACAACTAAGAGAAGTATTAATCTGAATTGATGCAAAGTAAGACGTCAAAACCAAGACTTGAGGTACCAACATGAACAGCGGCATATTTGTTTTTGCCGTTGCCATTTCCACGTGATCAATAGCTCAACCTTTCTGTTGGTGTTGCGTCAAAGCCGAAGGGGTTGACATCCAAATAATGTCAAAGACACATGATGAATCTTTATATGTCTTTTAAAATGTATGTGATGATGCTTCCTGAAAATCACTATAACAAAGAGCAGTAATATCTATTAGTGCTTGTCTACGAAGAAGCGCAATTACCAGCTGATATACCTACATGTACTCATTTGTTTCTTTGTTATTCCAAACAATTCATCCTCCGAAAACACAGGTTTAATTTCCCGTTAGATTCGTAGAATAAATTTCGTAATGCATACTAATAGACGTCATTTCCTGATAACTAATTACATCTTTCACAGCATCCGATATATTCTGTCTGCATCCTTCATTTCAGAGGTGCAGGTCGTGTTCTCGTGTTGCGGATGGAATACATGAATTCTGGTTATAGAGGTGAAAGAAATGTGTTGAATAAGGTACAGGGGGACTGCCAAATTGGGTGATTTCCCACCTTAGCAATTAAGGAGCAGTTAAAATTTCTGAAGACAAATAGTATGACTTTAGGAAACGAAACACAAGGCCCTCATCTATGACGAAATATTAATTCCCCTTCTTACACCCACATATGTCTCCAAGTGCAGATGGCATGGAACGCGTTTGTGCAGGTTCTGACATTATAAAGTGGCAGTTTTCACACATAGGATCACAGAGAAAGTTTCGTTGGAGGTGCTGGTCCTGAGCATATACAAATTTTTGCTTGAACTTTAAATCTATGATTTGAAAATCACGTCATAAGTATACAAATAATATGTCAGTGAAACAACATCCTTATATATATGTTGCATGTATCAGAGTCCCTCAAAGATTTTGTTCGGTTGAGTTCAGTTTCCCTGAAGACACTGAGAATTTCCAGTCCATTCAGTCGATCTGCTCCAGTATTTTTCGCAAGTATGTTTCTATTCGCCGCTATGTTGAAAAGATTTATCACTGGTATTTATTGCTATCGGTAGATGCGCTAATATTTTAGTAGTCGATTACCTGTATATTGTAGGTAATTGTCGATGACGAAGAATGGTTTCTTGCTACAGAATACCACACGATGTGAAAACAAATAGAGAGATAAGTGCCCACAATTTGGGGTCCTATTAGATCCCAATAGATGAATGTATGGGTTCTGGCCCACGGAGGTGCTGTTGACAGTGGCACAGAAACCGGGTACACATGTCCACATAAGCCTACTTCCCAATTAACTTGGGGTCCACAGTTTTCGCCAACTGATACCGAAATATACCTAATGAATATTAGGTATAGACGTTACGTGACGGCGACGGAAACAAACACGTTACATAATTATGTTTTCTACTTAGAAAATTTTGATTTAAATTCGGAAACAACGTACTAACTTTGTGTTTACACACAAGAAACTGAGTCGATTCCAGTCGAAAAATTGGTGCAAATAAAACATTCTAAGTGACAGATACATTCCGTACACACACGTCGATCATTCCGGAGTGGTGCTACCACCACCACTGCATACCAACTGCAGAGGAAATCTGCGAACAGCAGTGTTATAGCGTGGGTAAAGCACGTCTATATCTGACATCGTTACTCCCCTCTAAACCTCCTGTTTGCGGCTTTCAGTCTACTTCAACACTGCGTCTTCACGCACACGGCCTACACAAGTATCTCCTCCTACTGCTGCATTTCAACAAAAAAAAGCTGTTGCTGAAGCTTCCTCCAGATAGTGACCGATATTTCTGATCAAGCCTTGGCAATAGCTTCACATGTTGAGCAATCAACTAAATTCTAATGGCTTAAAAATAGCATTAGTCGATTCATAGCCTGACGCCTTTAATTTATGCCATAAATCATACACAGACGATATTCCACCAACACAAATCTACACAGCGGCACATTTCTCTTTGTCGAGAGCGTGTCCCCAAAGTGATGGTTTGCCAGTATGAAATGAGGTTAATTCTGGTTTCACAACTAAGTTATGTATCAATCTGAATTGCGGCACAGTAAAACGTGGCAAACAATTTTTGTGTACCAATATGAACAGCGGCACATTTGCTTTTGGCGTGCCCAACTTCACGTGGTAAATGGCTGAAGAGTTCGGATGCTGCTCCTTCAAAACCTAAGGGGTTGGCATCAAAACAATGCACAAGTTACACGCTGACGCTCAATATGTATTTTAGTACGCACATAACGATGCTCCCTGAAAGTAGCTGTAAGGACTAGCAGAAATATAAATAAGTGTTTCTCTAGGAAGAAGTGCATTTTGCTGGTAATATACCTATATATATTCATTTATTAATTTATTAAGCACTACAATTAATGCGCTTGATACTGAGGTTTAATTTCCCTTTAGGTTCATAATATAATAAAAGTCATGCACACTATAGAGCTTACTTGCTTCTTACAGGTTCCTACCCTCACAACCTGGGATATTTTCTGTGTGCATACGTCCTTTGAGGACAGCATGTCGCGTCTTCTGGTTGCGGATGGAATAGACGACCTCTGGTTATGCAGGTGATCTAAGAATGAATTGAATAAAATAGACGCAGAATGGCAAAAACTGATAGTCTTCCAACTTGGGAATTAGGACAGGCGTTAAAAGATTCTCACATACAGAAAGTACGACTTTGCAAAACGAAACACACACCCACGGATCTATCACACCGTCCTCATTCGTCTTGTTACAACTCATGTCTCCAAGTGCAGATGCCATGAAACGCGTTTGTACAGATTCTGAGATTCTAAACTGGGAGTCTCCACACACAGGAGCACACAGAAAATTTCGTTGGAATTAAGGGTCCTGAGCATCTACAAATTTTATGCTTGACTTTTAAAACTGTGATTTTAAAATCACGTCGTAAGTACACATATAACATATCACTGGTAGAACATACATATATATTTGGTTCATGTATCTGAGTTCCTCAAAGGCTTTGTTCTTCTCATTTCAATTTCCCTGAGGACACAGAATTTCTTGTTTATTCAGTCGATCTCCGGTTTTTCGCAATATTTCTATTCGCCGCAATGTTGAAAAAATTTTTCATTGGTATTTGTTGCTATCGGTAGTTGCGTGAATATATTAGCAGGTTGAAAATATCCAGATAAAATTTTTATCGCCCTTAGGGGACCATCAGCAGTTCTTCGCGAAATACTCCGAGCATTCTCATTGCTGTAACGTTGATGCCATGTTTTTAGTTCGCACTCAAATATGTCAACCCTGCATTAAGGAAAATCCGTAGTATCAAATCTTAAAAGATTGCGAAATATTTCTACTTGAGACTTGACCTAAAGTGTTCCAGAAGACAGCATAGAGGGAAAGGATTCAATGACGTCATGATGCATAAGAAATCGGTCATATAATTAGATTATTATCTGGTAACAGAACGGTATGAAAATATACCTGCAGTACTATTTGCCTGCAGACTGGGCTCGAACTTTATGCCAATAATTTTGTCTTGATATTTTCTTGGCATTTTAGTAACATTCCAAGAGATGCGGCTTTTCAGAAAGAAAATTCATTGGTATCGTAAAATATGCCCTCCGATATAATCCGAACACCTTCTAATTGAGCTACGATACCCGAAGTGTGATTTTGAGGAAATATAAATTCTTGTTCATTGTTTGCAGCAAATAACATAAGGACCATATATACAGGAGAAAAATTTTTGTTCTCTGGAAGGAATTCTTTTCTATGTGTAGGTAATTGACGGTCACAAAAAAATGGTTCATTGCTACAGGATACTGCATGATGTGCAGTAAAAGAGTGAGATAACTGCCCACAAGTTGGGGTTCTATCAGATCCCAGTGGATGAATGAATGAATTCTTGCCCGTGGAGATGCTGTTGTCAGTGGCCAAGAAACCGGACACGCAGATACATGTTAGCCAACTTCCCACTATATTGGCGTCAATAGTTTTCGCCAACATATACATAAATATAGCTAATAAATATTCGGCAAGAAGGTTACAAGACGGAGACGGGCTAGAACATTTTTAATCATGTTTCTAATTTAGAAGAACATGAAATAAATTTGGAAACAACGGAATAACCTTATCTTTACACAGGAGGAACTGAGTCGCCCTCAGCTGAAGAAATGGAGCAAATAACATTCTAATTGACAGATACACTTCTTACCTACCCGGCGATCCTGACGAATTAGTGCTACTACCACCACTGCATATCAACTGCAGAGGAACGCTGCATACAGAGGTGTAATCGGGTTGAAAAAGCGTGTCTATTTCTCTCATCTCTTTCGCTTGATTACGCTTCTGATTGCCGCTTTCAGTCTTCTTCGACGCTGCTTCTTCACGCACAGGGCCTACATCATTACCTCCTGCCACAGCTGCATTTCAATAAAGAAGTCATTGTTGAGGTGTGCTGGAGATCATGTACGGTATTTCTCAACCACGCCATAACAGTGATTTCACATATTGAAAAATCAACTAAGCTCTAATGGCTTAAAAGGCAGTGGCCATCTCGCAGTTTCATGCCTTCAATATATGCACTAAGGCATATACAAAATGTGTTCCACCAACAAAAATCCATACCGCGGCACATTTCTCTATGTCTTGCGGGTGCCAAAATAGTGTTGGTTTGCCAGAGTGAAGAGTGGATGATTCTAGTTTCAGAACTAAGGGATGTATCGATCTGAATTGCGGCACATTAAAACGTCAAAACCAATGTTTGGTGTAGCAATATGAAAAGCGGCACATTTGATTTTTGGTGTGGCCAATTTCACGTGATCAGTGGCTCAACATTTGGGATGCTGCTCCGTCAAAATATAAGGGGTTGGCATCCAAACAATGTCCAAGATACATGCTGATTCTGTGTAAGTATTTTAGTACCTATATAACGATGCTCCCTGAAAATAACTGTTATTACTAGCAGAAACATGAACGAGTGCTTCTCTAGGAAGAAATATACTTTCCTGGAAATATATGTATATATATTCATTTATTAAGCCCTACAATTAATGCACTTGATACTGACGTTTAATTTCCCGTTAGGTTCATAATATAATGTAGGCCATGCACACTATAGAGCTTACTTGCTTCTTACAGGTTCCTACCCTCACAACATGGGACATTTTCTGTGTGCATACGTCCTTTGAGAACAGCATGGCGCATCGTCTGGTTGCGGATGGAACAGAAGACCGCTGGTTATGCAGGTGATCTAAGAATGAATTGAATAAAGTAGACGCAGAATGCCAAAAAGTGATAGCATTCCAAATTGGTAATTAGGACAGGCGTTAAAAGATTCTCACATACAGAAAGTACGACTTTGCGAAATGAAACACACAGCCAAGGATCTATCACACCGTCCTCATTCCTCTTGTTACAACTCATGTCTCCAAGTGCAGATGCCATGAAACGGGTTTGTGCAGATTCTGACATTCTGAACTGGGAGTCTCCACACAGAGGAACACAGAGAAAGTTTCGTTGGAATTAAGGGTCCTGAGCATCTACAAATTTTATGCGTGATTTTTAGAACTGTATTTTGAAAATCACGTCATAAATATACATATAACATGTCTCTGGAAAAACATACTTATATCTAGCCTGCATGTAACAGGGATCCTCATAGACTTTGTTCGACTGATTTCAGTTTCCCTGAGGACACTGAGAATTTCCGTATATTTAGTCGATCTTCTCCAGTTCTTTTCGCAGGTATGTTTCCATTCGCCGCAATGTTGAAAAGATCTGTCACTTCTATTTTTCGCTATTGGTAGATATGCGAATACTTGTAGCAGGTTGAAGATATTCAGACAAGAATTTTTATCACTCTAAGGGGATCATTCGCAGTTATTAGCGAAATTCTCCTATCATTTTCACTGTTGTAAAGTTGATGCCATGTTTTTAGTTAATCCTCAAATATGACATATTTTTATTCAGGCAAATCCGTATTATCAAATCTTAAAAGATTCCGAAATATTTCTACTTGACACTTGACCAAATATGTTGCAGAAGACAGCATAGAGAAAAGATTTAATGATGTCTCGATACTTAAGAAGTTGGCCATCTAATTACATTGTTGCCTGGTAACAAGACGGTATGAAAATGTATCTGCAGTAGTATTCGCCTTCAGACTGTTCTGGCACATTATACAAATAATTTTGTCTTGAAACTTTTCTTGGGCGTTTTATTGCCGTTCCAAGAGATGCAGCTTTTCAAGGAAGTCAATTCATTTCTATTGTAGGTGTTATTCTATTTAATCCGAACACGTTTTAATTGAAGCACGACATCCGAGATGTGATTTAGAGCAGATAGCAAATCTTCTTCATCGTTTTGAACTAATTTACTTAACGAATATATATTGGAAAAAATTCTTGTATTGCAGGTAATTGACGGTGACGAAGGAAGGATTTCCTGCTACAGGATACCACACGATGTGAAAAAAAATAGTGAGATAAGTGCCCACAATTTGGGGTTCTATTAGATCCCAATAGATGAATATATGGATTCTGGCCCACGGAGGTGCTGTTGACAGTGACCCAGAAACCGGGTACGCAGATCCACGTTAGCCTACTCCCCAATTAACTTGTGGTCCACAGTTTTCGCCAACTGATTCAGAAATATACCTAATGAATTTAATGCGTTCCATGTCCGTACACTATATTATACAAAAAACCTTAAACACCAACAAATGCACAAATATTTTTTTCTCGTCAATTATAACACACTCCTACATGTTTCGGTCCTGCTTGGTCATCTTCATTGAGAAACCTTCCGTTTTCATTACACTATGTGGCACTATACAGTTGAGCGAGAATGTGCTGTTGACTGTGCACTGCGCCGTTTATGGACGCGTGAACTCTTTTGTAGTCTCGGCTTGTACCGCACATTAGTGGGGTATGCTTGGAATGTGCGTTGGTCAGGGAGCCATTAGGCGGGGGATCTTCATGTGTTGCCAAGTTACTACGAACACAACCCAGACATAACAAAAACGACTACGGGAACAGCGGCACCTAACGTATGTTGGCGAAACCGGCCGGAACCTGAAAACACGCTACTCCGAACACGCTAGATACATCCGCTCCAACAACCCGCAGTCAGCATACGCACAACACATACTACAACAGCGACATGAATATGGACCCATGCAGGAAACCACGACTCTAATCCACCGAAAAAACAAAGGAAGGCGCATGGATACAATGGAACAACTACAGACCCAGAAACACCACCAGCAACACCGGCTCATACCAGAACAAAAACCGCATCAACACAACCCCCCATTTCAACTGCTGTATGACACCCCAGCGCAATTTGGCAACACCTGAAGATCCCCCGCCTAACGGATCCCTGACCAACACACATTCCAAGCATACCCCACTAATGTGCGGTACAAGCCGAGACTACAAAAGAGTTCATGCCTCCATAAACGGCGCAGTTCACAATCAACAGCACATTCTCGCTGAATTGTATAGTGCAACATAGTGTAACGGAAAAGGAAGGTTTCGCCCTGAAGATGACCCAGCAGGGTTGAAACATGTAGGAGTGTGTTATAATTGACAAGAAAAAACTATTTGTGCATTTGTTGGAGTTTAAAGTTTTTTGTATACCTAATGAATATTCGGTATAGACGTTACGTGACAGCGACGGAAACAATAACGTTACATAGTTATGTTTTAAATTAGAAAAATTTGAAATAAACTCGGAAACAACTTACTAATCTTATGTTTACACAGAAGAAACTGAGTCGTTTCCAGTCGAAAAACTGGTGCAAATAAAACATTCTGACAGATACATTCCGCACATACACGTCGATCTTGCCGGACTGGTGTTACCACCAGCACTGCATACCAACTGCAGAGGAAATCTGGGAACAGAAGTGTAACGGGGTGGGAATACTCTCCTGTTTGCGGCTTTCAGTCCACTTCGACGCTGCGTCCTCACCCACAGGGCCTACACCAGTCTTTCCTGCTACTGCTGCATTTCAACAAAAAAGCTGTTGCTGAAGGTTCCACCAGATAGTGAACGATATTTCTGTGGATCCTCGGCAGCAGCTTCACGTGTTGAGCAATCAACTATATTCGAATGGCTTAACAAAGCCTTGGCCAATTCATAGCCTCACGCCTTCAATTTAAGCAACAAATCATACACAGACGATATTGCACCAACACAAATCTACACCGCGGCACATTCCTCGATGTCGAGAGGGTGTCCCCAAGGTCTTGGTTTGCCAGTATGAAATGAGGTTATTTCTAGTTTCACAACTAAGAAATGTATCAATCTGAATTGCGGCACATTAAAGTGTCGCAAACAACTTTTTGTGTACCAATATGAACAGCGGCACATTTGTTTTTGGCGTGTCTAACTTCACGTGATAAATGGCTGAACAGTTTGGATGCTGCTCCGTTAAAACCTAAGGGGTTGGCATCCAAAAAATGCCAAAGATACATGCTGATGCTGTATATATATATAGTTTAGTACGTATATAAGGATGTTCCATGAAAATAGTTGTAAGGATTAGCAGAAACATGAACGAGTGCTTCTCTAGTAAGAACTGCATTTTGCTGGTAATAAACCTATATACATTAATTTATTAATTTATTAAGCACTACAATTAATACGTTTGATACTGGGGTTTGTTTTCCCGTTACATTCATAATATAATGTAGGTCATGCACACTATAGAGCTTACTTGCTTCTTACAGGTTCCTACCCTCACAACATGGGATATTTTCTGTGTGCATACGTACTTTGTGGACAGCATGTCGCGTCTTCTGGTTGCGGATGGAATAGACGACCCCTGGTTATGCAGGTGATCTAAGAATGAATTGAATGAAATAGACGCAGAATTGCAAAAACTGATAGTCTTCCAACTTGGGAATTAGGACAGGCGTTAAAAGATTCTCACATACAGAAACTACGACTTTGCAAAACGAAACACACACCCACGGATCTATCACACCGTCCTCATTCGTCTTGTTACAACTCAGGTCTCCAAGTGCAGATGCCATGAAACGGGTTTGTGCAGATTCTGACATTCTGAACTGGGAGTCTCCACACAGAGGAACACAGAGAAAATTTCGTTGGAATTAAGGGTCCTGAGCATCTACAAATTTTATGCGTGATTTTTATAACTGTATTTTGAAAATCACGTCATAAATATACATATAATATGTCACTGGAAGAACATACTTATATACACGCTGCATGTATTAGGGATCCTCATAGACTTTGTTTGGCTGATTTCAGTTTCCCTGAGAGCACTGAGAATTTCTTGTATAATCAGGTGATCTTCTCCAGTTTTTTCGCAAGTGTGTCTATTCGCCGCAATGTTGAAAAGATCTGTCACTTCTATTTGTTACTATCGGAAGAAACACGAATATTTTTAGCAGGCTGAAATTATTCAGATAAAAATTTTTATGACTCTAAGGGGACCATTCGCAGTTCTTCGCGAAATTCTCCGAACATTTTCGCTGCTGTAACGTTAATGTTATGTTTTTAGTTAACCCCCATATATGATTCCTTTTCATTCATGAAAATCCTTATTATCAAATATTCAAAAATATTTACTATGAGTCTTGACCAAATTTGTTCCAGAAGACATCATAGAGAAAAGGACTCAATGACTTCACGATACTTAAGAAATATGTTACTTAATTAGAGTGTGATCTGGTAACAGAACGGTATGAAAATATATCTGCAGCAGTATTTGCCTGCAGATTGTTCTGGCACAGTATACAAATAATTTTGTCTTGAAACTTTTCTTGGGCGTTTTATTGCCGTTCCAAGAGATGCAGATTTCAGGAAGCCAGTTCATTTCTGTTGTAGAATGTGGCTTTCTGTTTAATCCGAACACCTTATAATTGAGGCACGACATCCGAGATGTGATTCGCAGCATGTAGAATATCTTGGTCATCGTTTGGCACTAATTTACTTAACGAATATATACAGGAAAAAAAACTTGTATTTTGGGAAACTGACGGTGACGAAAGAATGGTTTCCTGCTACAGGATACCACACGATGTGCAAACAAATAATGAGATAAGTGCCCACAAGTTGGTGTTCTATTAGATCCCAATAGAATTATGTATGGGTTCTGGCCCACGGAGGTGCTGTTGACTGTGGCCCAGAAACCGGGTACACAGATCCACATAAGCCTACTTCCCAATGAGCTTGTGGTCCACAATTTTCGCCAACTGGTTCAGAAATATACCTAATGAATATTCGGTATAGACTTTACGTGACGGCGAAGGACACAAACATGTTACATAGTTATGTTTTCAATTTAGAAAAGTTTGAAATAATTTTGGAAACAACGTACTAACTTTGTGTTTACACAGAAGAAACTGAGTCGCTTTCAGTCGAAAAACGGGTGCAAATAAAACATTCTAATTGACAGATACATTTCGTACGTACTAGTCGATCTTTCCGGATTGGTGTTACCACCAGCACTGCACACCAAATGCAGAGGAAATCTGCGAAGTGAAGTGTTAAAGGGTGGGCAAAGCATGTCTATATCTCACATCGTTAATCCCCTATTTACCTTCTGTTTGTGGCTTTCAGTCTACTTTGACGCTGCCTTCTTCACGCACACGGCCTACACCAGTACCTCCTGCTACTGCTGCATCTCAACAAAAAAGCTGTTGCTGAAGCTTCCTCCAGATAGTGAACGATATTTCTAAAAGTTCCTCGGCAATAGCTTCACATGTTGAGCAATCAAAAAGTTCTAATGGCTTAACAAGGCAGTGGCCGAGTCATAGCCTATCACATTCAATATATGCACTAAACCATACACAGACAATATTCCACCAACACAAATCTACACCGCGGCACATTTCTCTATGTTGAGCGGTGTCCCCAAAGTTTTGGTTTGCCAGTATGAACTGAGGTTAATTCTAGTTTCACAACTAAGAGATATATCAATCTAAATGGCGGCACATTAAAGCGTCGCATGAATTTTTGGTGTACCGATACGAACAGCGGCACATTTGTTTTTTGGATTGGCCAATTTCACGTGATCCGTGGCTCAACATTTGGGATGCTGCTGCGTCAAAGCCTAAGGGGTTGGTATCCAAATAATGCCCAAGATACATGCTGACTCTGTATATATATTTTCCTACGTGTATTATCATGCTCCCTGAAAATGGCTTTAAGAAAGAGCAGTAATGTTTATTAGTGCTTACCTACGAAGAAGCGCAATTAGCTGCTGATATAACTACATATACTCGTTTATATATATTTTTATATACTTATTTATTTATTTATTATACCCAAAAATTCATCCTCTCAAGACTCAGGTTTAATTTCCCTTTAGATTCGTAACATAAATCTGTTCATGCATACTGTAGACGTCACTAGTTGATTACGAATTCCTTCTTTCACATCATGCGATATTTTTTGCCTGCATACTTAATTTCAGCGCTGCATCGCGTGTCCTCGGGATGCGTATGTAATATATATTACCTCTGATTATGGAGGTGATCTAAAAATGTGTTGAATAAAGCGTACGGGGTCCGCCAAATTGGGTGGTCGTCTATCTTAGGATTTTAACGAAGCGTTAAAAAATTCTCACAGACAGAATGTGCGAATTTACGAAACAAAATATCCAGGTCTGTGTCTATCATTATGTCTACATTCCTATTGTTATCTCCACTCATCTCTTCAAGTAAAGGTGACACGGAACACGTTCGTGCATGATCTGCACCCATAGGAGCAAAGAGAATGTTTCGTTGGAGGTGCTGGTCCTGAGCATCTATAAATTTTATGTTCGATTTTTAGAACTATGCTTTGAAAATCATGGCATATATATAGATATTACATGTCTTTGAAACAACATACTTATGTGTATGCTGCATGAATCAGAGTTCCTCTACGACTTGTGTTCGGCTGACTTCAGTTTCCCTGTGGCTATTTTGTTGGGCTCGTTCATTCAGTCCGTCGTGTCCAATTGTTTCTATCAAATAGTATGTTTTTATTCGCCGCAATTAGAAAAGGATCTGTCACTGGCAGTTCTTGTTATCGGTAGTCTGGCAAATATTTCAGCAGAATAAAAATATTCTGATTAAATTTTTAACACTCTAACTAAGATCATCATTCGCAGTTCTTCGTGGAATTTTCGAAGCTTTTTCATTCCTACAACTTTAGTGCCACGTTTTTAGGTAGCCTTCCAATATGATATCGTCGCATTCAAGAAAATCGGCCTTAAAAATCTTAATAATCTCAGAAAATGTTCTTATTGAGACTTGAAGTTTTGTCTTCCAGAAGACAACAGCGACGAAATAAATCACTGACGTCATAATACTTAATAATTCTGTCATTTAACTGACTATTAAAGGATATTAAATATTCTGTACGCACTACTTGTCTCCCGCGTGTGGACCACATCACGTGAACATCTAATTTTCCTAGATTTCATCACCTGAATAATAATAATAATAAAAATAATGTATCTTCTGTTCAATAGGTTAGAAATAGTTTTATACTTTTGTACCCTGGCGCACTCTATTACAAAGGCAACCCAGGGATAAGAGTGAAGGAGCTGTACCAAAGTTATAACTACGCCCTGTTCTGCCTGCTCATACAGAAATGCAACACTTCTCAGGGCAACTTTTGAAAAATTGTCAATGTTACATTTGCTGTGTTCAACCACTCTAGCTACAATCTGCCACCAACTTCAGTAAACTTAATTTCTGCTTTACAAATTGCTGGAAGTATCTACAAAACTTACCTGAAAAGTTTATATTTACTGCACCATTTCTATCTCGTTTGAAAATTTCACATTATACACCCACTAGTTCAAAAGCATGGTAGCTGAATTTGCAATCCCTTTATGAATTTACTCCCTTCCTCATATTCCGTCCAATAGGGACCCACTAAATATTCTGACCTTTCGCAGTCTGTGTGTCTTAATAGACTGCGTCATGCATTATTATCTCATCATTAAAATTACTATGTTTGGCTGAAACAAGAGCTCCTTGCCATATTAATTAAACTGAATAGGTCATTACGAATCCAAACAGAATGGCGAGGTTTTGATTTACATCACGGGACCAGTCGGGATTTTAATTTGGGACTTGTACTGCTATACGTTCATTATGTATTCTCAATTTTCTCTACGAAAATGTTGTCTCTAATTTATGGGTATCCAAATGTGCTTTCTGACACACTTACTTAAAAATTTCTTTGTCCCGTTATTGGAAATTCTGTTATTTCGCTAATGGAATTACATTGCGACGTTGTAATTTATAAAAAGGTAATCTTGACATACTGTAGTAGCAGACGGAAGTAAGTAACGATAAGCACTGACATTCAAATCCTTCGATTGCATGCCATGTTCTGCTCGAAGGAACATTCATCTTTCTTTGGTACCGCAGGAGCAAATGTGTCTACGCCACCATGGACACGGCACATTCAGTTACATAGGCCTACATCAGTTTAAAAAATTGCTACACATAAAAAGTTCCGTGCATCGTGACAAAGTGAACTGAATTCCCTTCAACATAAAACTGGCAGACGCTTCCGATCCGTGCAGCTGCCTAGAATAATGGCGGTGGCCAAAATATCGACCGGATGGTGGAGATTAAAATTGTCACTCAGAATGTGAAGGTGCGATTTCAGTAATATTGCTAATCGTAAGAAAGTGCCTTTCAATTTGGAAAGGACAGAAGGGCACTGAAACCTTTTAGCCAAATTTGGGTGCTCAAATTCATTTCATTTTAGACAGATAATAAAATCAATCGTCGAAATAATAAAATGAAAGAAAACACGTAGAATTAGAAAAGGAAAGCAGGACGAAGAAGAACGGCTGCGAAGAACTTAATTCTTTTGAGCGTCAAAAAAGTACTTAATTAAGAAAACGTGGAGATCGAACGGGGCGATTATGGAACTAGTCTGACAAATACGAATGTCACTTTGTCTCCATTAACTTTGTCTAATGTTCGTCACTCATGCTCTAAATTACCCTCAACAGACACGCGCCCTTTACGAAATATACTGTTCTGAAAATTCGATACATGTGTAACTGTTCGCCTTCACGCTCCCCAGTGTCCTATTAGCACATATCATTACCAGTAATTGTCATTGTAATATGCAGTGTTACTTGCTGTTCAGCAGATATAAAGGACGAACAGACACCAAATACTGCCCAGTCAATATCCAGCACTCTGAATATCGTCACAAGAAGCTACGTGAAATCCAGACTCGCTGTAAGTACATGAAGAATAAGTATCGACTGGCACAGACAGGTGTGTTTATCTATGAATCACTGAAATTCATAGACGAGGTAAGCTCAGTAACTTGTTACTTGCAGACTGGTGTTCACGATGTAAATATGCTTTCAATTTCTTACTAAGGAAGGCAAAGGACTTTACCGAAAGGCGTAGAGCAGAATTCTATGAAACGTCGGAAGAAAAATTCAAGTCACAGTGTGCTTGTCACTGATATAACCCTGTTACTACATAAGAAATGCATTACAGACACACATATCAATAAAAGAAGTAATTTTCCGCTTATTTCTGAAGTCTAATAACTTTAGATCAATTTCATATAAGAGCTGTGGCACTTTTTAAAGGGAGTTATATTTTCATACAAAGCGTCATATGTGGAGCAGCATTCATAGATAAGGCTGTGTGCTCAATGACCTGTCGGTTTTCTTTCCTACTTTATGAACCGAGCTAAGAAGAGTTACGAATGGAAGCACGAGTTTAAACTTCAAGCAAGTAATTCTTCTGGCAGGTGTAAGAGCATTAAAGAGAGTTTCCAACAGCGGCTGTCAAGACTGATTTGGTAACATGGGGCGATCGTGGAATCTAACAGCCAAATCTGCTGTTTTCGTAACGTCGCTATACGTACTCTGCTACTTCGACTGCAAAAATATTATATTCTCAGTAGCCTTCAAAATTCCAAGCGTTCTTTTAAGGCATGCTGAAATACTATATTGAATTATGCAGAATGCTGATCTTTCGTCTTTTTTTTCGGATTATCGCACTCTCATAAATGGCGGTTCTCAAACCTGAGATATATGGATATTTATTGGGTATGGTTACTTAGCCTGGTACTGGCCTCGTCCTATAAAAATCACAGGATACTCTATGCTTGCAGCCTGCTACACCACATTTCTTGGCACTTTCATCGCTGAATAATTTACAACCCGTCAGCATTTCTGGTATAATTTTAACATACGGCGTTATTGTATATTTTAACACAAGTTTTATAAAGAAACTCAAACCAGTTGGGCTTGTGTATTTTTAAACTTATTTTTAAGTATTTTGTAATGATAGACCGTAACATGTAACGAGTTTTATAGAGTTTGTTACTTTGCATTTTAACATACTGTACGAGCTGGTGAAAATGAATGTGTTACAATACGTGATAACGGAGCGTTCCTCTTGGCCATCTCAACACCCATTTGTAAGTGATTTACCTAGAAAGGGAAGAGATGCAGGCAACTGCTTGTCACAGTTGTCCCCTCGATGCTTCAGACATTTTTGGTCGACAAATTCTTTACCTTTTTATTTTAATCTTGCAGAATCTGGTGGGGCCACGTTATCAGCTAAGTTCTTCTGCGACCTCATAGGGTCTAGGGGATTAATGCCCAAGGGTGACCATGGAAGAGCACCACCACCTTAACCATGAAAATTCTTAATTATGTATTAATTTTAGTATTGTTTCTGTGGTGTGTGACCTAATATCACATCTGACCAATCACTGACCCTGGAACTTATTTGAATTTGTTACGAGGAGGCTCTTAAGTTGTAGTAAGGTGTTGCACGCCCAGGCAAGAGATTATTCAGTTCTTCATCACTTGGTTAGTCAGTTTTGGGAGAAGAGAATTTGCTCAGTTCTAATACAGATAGGTTAATTTGTTCGTAGGGAGAAGTTACTCAGTTCTGGTGAAGGGGAATTCTTGTGTCAGATTGACAGAATTAGTTCTAGTATAACTTAGTTCTTGTGTGAGACATATTCCTGTGTGTGCTTTATGAACTTGAGTGCCCCATTACTGTGGTGTACAGTCATTCATCTCTCCTCATTCTCCAGTAAGCAATCATTTAATTTCACTTCGGACTCCGGTCAGTGAGTGGTAAAAAACCGTCGGACCAAGAAATGATAATAATAACATCGCCTTCCTTTGTTTTATGCGAGAGAGCCAACTGTAGGCACCGATGGTATTATGTCATAAATAAGCTTATGGTCGCTGCCAGTTCTTCAAAGAACTCAAATAATACATCAACTACCCTGATATTATTCTAACTTCCCCCTGGATAACAAGAATTCATCATAGTACAAAAAAAACGGAGAAGCCCTTCGAATGTAGCGGTCCTTGGAATCTAGCGCACATTGACCGGAGGTTAAGTTCGGTTCGAAGTACATACACGTTATAAATAATTTCAAAACCAGGGACTCTTTTGTACGGAACAATACTTATTTGCCCTTGTTTTATGCGGGTGTAAGTTGGTCTCCTAACCATAAGGGAGAATACTTCTAAGAGATGTTTTAGAAGAAAATTCTAGCAGAATATTTGAGCCTAATGGAGAGGAAATAGCAGGAGTCGGAAGAAATACATAAAGAGGTGTTCACTGTTTGTACCTTTTATCAAATACATATTGCAAACTGATCCGTTAAAGAAGTATAGGATTGGTGGGACACGTCGCTTATCTGAAGAGTCGAGAAATGCGAACGGAATAATTAAGTCAGATTGTACCATTTTGGCTATATAACAGGTGTAGAGGGAAAACTTAATGCATTTGAGTGTATTTTAAATTTAAAACCCCTCAACTCTGTCCAGTATTCTGAATTAAAACTGAGCGTTTCTGAAGGGTTAATATGACGTCTACCTGTAACAATATGTACACAAAAAATAACGGTTTTACAAAAATTGTTTGTTCTTATAAATGTTCTGTATTAAGTCTGTAAACACTATCCTCAGGTGAAGTAAAGTGCTGTACTTCGTCTGCGTAATTATATTAATATATATTGATATGCAATTATTTCCAAGATATAACAACGCAAGAAGCTATACATTCACTCCCAAATATTGCCCTTTTTAGAGGGGCTGAGGAAACTTTCTATGTTATAATTCTCTCATATAATTGTTGCTTTAAATATTCAAGTAAGAATTAGTTTAAATTGAATGTTATACCATTACAAGATAGGTAGATCAAGGAAGAGGGGGATAGTAGGCCCACTTTTTACATTACAAATTTCATGTTTTCTCCTTACTTGTTGAGATAAACCTAACGGCATATATGGTTAGTAACACTCTTGGACTACAATCCACCTACACAAAATTTAACGCTATCATAAGTAATAGGAAGGAGAGAATTTTTCCTTAACCCCTGCACGTGTGACGGGACAATTTGGTATATGACAAAAATATGTGAAAAAGTAAGATGTCAAATTTTCATGGTCAAAGTGACATACAACAATTAATATAATGCTTTATAGAACAGATGTATCAGACAGGGAAGCACTGAAGCGGGGATACTGGCTGCAGGTCACCCAAACCCCAGACCAGAATTTAAATAACACGGTTTTTAGGTAAGATGATATCAAGGGTTTCAAGTGATTTACTCTGAAGCCGAAATCAGTCACTGAAATTAGCTGACGTACATTGGAATTTTGAATAATTAATTAATGAAATTATAAAACAAGAATATAGGACACTGTGATTCAGTTATGGAATGTGTAGATGTATTTATATGTAGGAGTGTACAAACGTAGATGCAAAAAGTTTTATGTTACATGTATACATACCCCAGGCATTGGTACCACATGTTCATTTCTTAAGTATCGTCTCTGTGCTGTGGACTGTGCATATGTCACTATGGATCGATATTGGGTATGTTCTGTCACGCATGCACATTAGAACGAAATGTCGTGCGATATGCTTTACAAAGAATTGACTTAACTACTGCTCTGCTCCTCAATTAACGTACAATTTTGTCGATGTTTTTTGTACTATAATCCCAAGTAATTCACAAGTGTATGTGTAATCACATACTTGATTTATTCACATATTTTTAAATAGTAACTCATTATTTAAATAGTATTACTTAGAATCCATTTTAATCACTTGTATAAATTGTACAATATTAGAGCCCACTAAACCTACAATAACTGGAAGCGATCAAGAGACATGTTTGGAGACAGACCTTTCATATTTATTTAGATATTTGTACACTTTATGCCATGAAGTTCATGTACTTACATACCGGATTTTATCATATGTTATGAAATCAGTGGCTAAGACTTATATATGTTACCATTAGGTCACAGATTGCAAGATACGCATGTCTAAAGGGAATACTCCCTGATGATGTTTGAAATAGTCAGCCGAAACCTGTAGGAGTGTTTAAAATTAATGTGCAGTATTTTGTTATAGAAGCTTATATGTATAAAACAACTCCGCGAAACGTATGTAACATTACGTGTTATAAAACTATTCATCCCTTAATCTGCCCAGCCTCAAAAGGAGCAGTAAAATTAAACAGACTCTGCCCCTTACATTAGAGTATAATAGAGAAAGTTCATTCTAAAGAATACATGTAATTTTTGTGCCCCACATTTTTATGCCTTTGTACACCACTTCAGTCACTTTTGATTCAACCATTTTTAATGAAAACCATTTTTGAGAAACAACTACAATATCAAAAAGGACTTTGTGTACTTGAAAATGAACTGCACTGAAAGCACAACATAGCTGAGTGGACCAACCTGGCTTAATTACTTAAGAATGCAGATACCTTACAGTTATCTGATTTTAATTAGAGGATGGCTGCGCGTAGTTGTGTGTCCCGGCACATCTTTCAGTCAGAGCAAGTGACGATAGAAGCGAAAAGTAATTGTCTTCTTAATCATCTCACTAGACAGATGTTACCAACATCAATTCTAGCAAGAAAGGAATAACAACAGAGTTTTTACCTCAAGTAAGTAAGAATTAACAAATAATTGCGGTAATATTTCTGCCAAAAATAACTGGTCATAACACCACTCTATAAACCTGGTACTTCAGTGTGAAAACCTGCTACCAAGAGACTAAAGAATTTGCATGTAAATGAGTTAGAGACATCAGGAGTCAGAATTGGAAGGAGGCTGAAGGGCCAAGAATAACAATTCAGCTGCATAGTGCCATGTATATGAAGGTGGACAAAACGTTAGGAAGAATGTAGAGTCTGCTTCTGAGGTATGAAATATACTTCATTATTCTGAAGCTCGATTAACTCTTGATAGGTGTCCCAAGATTAAGCCCCACACACAAAAAAGTGGGCTGTGTGTCGACGACATGCAGGCATAGACTTTATGCAGACGTATAAATCTACTCATCTTTAACGTGGGCACAGTATGGAGGACAGTGGTTAACTTCATGCTCCAACCGCTATACTCCCACAAAGGAAGAGTTTACGCATTGGATATGATGCTGGATGGGCCCCACAGCCTCTCCGGATTTTGGATAAGAGAGCAATATCTTGCCCTACCGACATTCAAACCTTCCAGCTTGTACGATTGTCACTATGCCACTGAAACCCTTTCTAAGCAAAATCTCGAAATTACAAACTGTACTGAAGGTGTTTGCACGATGTTACACAACAAAGTAATGTAAAAAAGTCATCAGACTTCCTTCTGCTCACGGGCTGGAGCCGAGATTTTTCCACATACAGCTCTAAAATTTTCAATTTGAAGTATAGATTTTCATAGCAGTGGTTTTACGCATTAATTTTATTAATTTGTCACTCGGTTTTCAGGCCTTTTAATGGTATTTGACAACAAATCCGTAAAGACAATATTCGGCCTGAGCAGGTTACAAGAAGTCTAATATAAGGACGGAAAAATTAAGCAGTCAATACCTCATAACACTGCATAACTTTTCAGAAGGGCGAAGCACCCGAACACACCGCAGCGGGAAATTAAATCTAAAACAGCCATTTCGAATTTCACGTATGTGTGAACTTGAGCACCTCAAGAACTGTCCCATAAATTTATAATACCCTCTTGACATATTGCATAGCGTTGAAACATTTTAATCCGTAAGTTGGCGCAGTTTGGTACAGTCCAATTTGTAGTGTGATTGGCTTATTATGCGAGTATGAATCAAAAGTGCAAGTCCTCTTACTTGGATGTCCTAACTCCTGTAATTTGAAATACCGAAAGGTTCGTGTTTTCTAAGTTGAAAATTGGCCTAAAATTTAAATTTGTCGGAATATAATCTACAAATATATCTCTTCGGGTACCATTTGAATAACGAGATGCCAGTGTTTGGGCGCCAAAGTCTCTCTAGATGAACATCGGTACAGATTGTTGGAGGTTAACTTAGTGCAGGCTAGGACCAGCAGAAGCACTAGGACTTCCCGGACATCTTATGTGTAACTAGTAGTGCCGGACAGAGTACTGGGGTAGCGTATGGAGTGGTTATGTGTGCATGAACACTGATGCCTTTAATTGTACCTTACAAAGAGCATTTATCACCTCACTGCACGTGAGATTTCCATTTTAGTCCGTTAAGTTACCTGTTCTAGAAGTAAATGTGGCCTAAAGAGAACGAAAGAAAAACAAACTATGCGACAGGAGTTATTTTCCAGCTATCGCTAGTATTCATGAGTATTTGTGCCTGTGTATTCTTTAGAATACTTCTTGCAGATTTTCGAATAGATAATTGGTGGTCTTCGCACGTGACAAGCTTTTTAAAATGTTTCAGATTAACAGTTTGTGATTGATCAGCTAGGAATTTATCATGTAAGACTTCTTGACCTGACAATCAATTTTATTTAAATAAAAGCCTGTTTATTGCCTGCCTACATAATAATAAGCAAAGACACTCAAGTCAAGTCGTTCGTGTGAGTGCGAATTACAGGCTGTTCCTTCACGAATCTTCATAATTTTGAGTCAGTTATTTCTTTATGAAAGGAAAGCACATATCCATGTTTACTCCAGATGCTCATCTGCATGTGTGAGAATTGCAGATAACCATTATTTAGGGATGCCGGCGACTTATACTTTATGAATAGTAAATAGTTAAGTCGAATGTTTCAAATACCAAACACAAGGGCGAGGTTTTGAATTATCTTACAAGAAGATTCGGGATTTGAAGCCCGGATTATGCCGCTATACCTTAATTATGTTTTGTCAGTTTTCTGTAGTAAAACCTTGCCTTCGATTTATTTGGAACTAAACGTAATTCCTGACTCCCTTACTTAAATTTTTTTCATCAAGGGAAATCCTTTTATTTGTGTAATGGAATTAAAGTGTGGTCTTTAATCCATAAAACTTAATAATGACATATTTTAATAACCGACGACAGTAAGTAACGATAAGTACTGCCATTTAAATTCTTCGTTTGTGTTCCAGATTTAATTTATTTTTCTTACATACCATAGGAGCAACGGCCGATTCGCAATATGAGTCACGTTTCCGTTCCGTCACGGAACGTCACCGTTCACTGAAATTTCCTTATGTGTAATTTAAAGTGCTTGTTCACACTGGCAGGAACGCCTCCGTCCCGTCTCCGGTTCTGAGAGAGAAAAATTGGCTTGACGGAACGGATCCAAACCTGTCTCTAGCTGCTCGATCACGATAGTGTGAACAGTTGTCCTTCTCCAAGACTACAGTTGGAGCGTTTGTTTGCAACGTGTGCTGTCAATTTTTATTGAGGAAACTTTAATAGAATTGTTTCGAAAATGCGAGGAACTGTATAGCGTGGGAAATAAATAAGTACAGTGACAGTACCTCGTAAGAAAAATCTGGGGACAAATAGGTGAAAAGTTGAATAAATCACGTAATTTTCTTACTATTTTAATTAAAATTTCGAATTTAGTACCGCTCAATTATTACCATAATTCTAATAAAATAAACGCAAGCCTCCGAAACTATCACGTGCTGTTCCGGAATGTGTACTTAACACGACGGAGAGTGTGAACACAGAGCATTCTGAAGGAAAGGTGATGGAAATTTGACGAAATGGAAACGTGACGCATAGTGTGAATCGGTACTCAATGCGTTTACGCCAGGCTGAACACGACGTATTCAGTCATACAGGATTGTATTAGTTTAAAAATATTACTACACGTAAAACAATTCCATGCACCGTGACAAAAGATGAATTGAAGTCCTTTCAATACAAAACTGACGCAGTTTTCTGATCTGTATATATGCGTCAATTTAATATCATTATACAAACTGGACAACAAAATGGCATTCGCGGTGACGCAGTTGGTCGAGACAGTGCACTACGAGATGAAAGGGCGCGGTTTCTATTCCCAGCGGTGTCCTACAGGGCTCACTATGGCTATGTGGAGGACTCAGCCTCTAACAGGAATCAATGCTAAGAATGTTTCTTGGATTGTCAAGGAGGCTGGTGCGCAGGGCTAAGAAATTTACCACTTTCATGTACCTATCATTTTGAAATCTGGGATCCTCAAACTCCAGGATACCTCTGACCTTCTCCAGGCCTGCAATGCGCTAACGTTACCTTGTATCCTGAGTGTGATGCTGCAACATAGCACATCTCCATAAATCGCCCTTGATGTTCATTCCTTACATAGTATGTCTTACGGGAGGTCCATAACCTCTTACACAGGGTTCTCCTCAGAGTGTCTTCTAGTTCGTCCTATTTCAAGTTACATTTCCTTAACGTAATCTAGCAGCAGCTTACGATTTCTTCATCATCTTCCCGTCACTTGTGTCTTTCCCTCTATCCTTCCTTCAATAACACCTTTTGGAAGTATTTATGAAGCTGGATGAAGATAACGTTTTTCTCAAAATAAAGCATAATAATAAAATGCGATTTACATCAGATTACAGGAAAGTTCAATAATTTTCCCACAACATTATATCTCAAAATGTAACAGCGACGCTTTCTGACATCATCGTATGTAAATGATGATGGATTCTTCACAACCATCTGAACACAATTTAATCACCCAAAGAAAAAGCGCTAAAAATAAGAGGCAGAAAAGTATTTCGATGATTAGAAGACGCTTGTAGGCAAAGGGAAATTAAAACTAATGAAGAATTTGCCGAAATCGGAAAAAAAATTATGGCGTTAGGTAAAGAAATGTGTATGTCAATCTGTCTTCATTAGCTCGAGTTTTGAATTAGAAAGTGTTGTGTAATTTGTTACTCATACTGTAATATGTCTCATTAGGCAAGCACAAAACTAGCAATATGTGTTTTGCATAACAATTCTTACTCATAACCATTACCTTCACTGTCCACTCTGCGTAAGTATTGTGTGTTGCCACTACTAAACTCCTGCGTGCTGTAGAGTCCAATTTGTAGCTCGATACAAATGAAGGATCGACAGCATTAAACTGTCCCCTGTCTCTGCACAATTCACAGATTCTTGTGACCAGAATCTACTTGACACCCAGACACTCTCTAAGTACGCAGACTAAATGTTCCTCGTCATAATCAAGCTTCCGTGCGTCTGCAAATTAATAAATTTCGAAACTCAGCTAAATCAAAAACTTCTTAACTGCATAGTCGCGTGCAATATTTAAATATACATTGAATATTCTACTAACGAAAGCAAACAATATCATTAAACCTGCATGGTACAAGAGAAATAAACCTTGAAAACAGAAGGGAAGTAGACATCTAGGTGTACTACTGCATAACAAATCCCATTACAGGCGTAAATATGAGTAAACTAAGTACTTTAAATTAGTCCATTCCGCTCATCTGTTAGATGGCTGTATTAAACTAATTACAGCAACATTTTACATAATAGCTGATTACTGGCAATTGGTCTGAAATCGGGCCAATTGTGCTCTCTAAAAATTGTAAGCTTGTAACGAAACATGTCTGAAATACGTGTTTAAAATTAATATGTAAATAATTATATGAATTTTATTGGTATAATAATTTGAATACTTTGAATTTAAAGTAGGTTTCCTTCATTTCTAAAGCATAAACTATAAAGCTCTGTCAAAGAAAGTTTTGATTCTTTCTGAAAAGCATAACGCTCTACTACAACCTAAATTGTGTGGAAAAAATTAGAGAAATATTTTGATATATGAGCTGCGGATTTGCTATGCCTCTTTATGAAATGAAACTGAGAAAATTACGAAATTAAACACTAGTGTAAGATTGAAACATATAATTTTCCTGAAATAAGATTAGTTCTTAGAACCTGAGAATATAATAGTGAATGGTAATGCAATGAAACAGGCAGTGAAACGGATAACTTATGTAGAATTATGAACACACATTTAGTAGGCTTATGTATGCACAAGTGGCAATTTGGGTACCTGACTTTTCTTCATGTGACATAAAGACGAAAAACGAGAGCAGTGGAAAAGTTATATCATCTAATATGATGATTTTTTACTTATTGTTCTCTGTCTTTTCTACAGAATCGATGGTTCCGACAAAAGGGAAGATACCTGCAAGATATATTTGAAGACATACAGGAAATTGTGTGTATTTTGAAGTTGATGCAGACATATTTTGAAAAAATGTGGAAGATATTTATTTTGTTTTGCTACTGAATACTTAAGTCCTCACAAATTCGCTACACTTTCCAGAAAGTAAAATGTCTCGTGCAATGGTTGATTTAATTTTTATGATTTTTGCCACAATTTCATGCAGCGTTCTCTGCTCCCTGAAGATTAGCCGTGATGATTTTGACCTCATGGATTACACGAAATTAATAAGCGAAGAGCACTTCGCAGTTGGACATTCAGTCGTGACAGTGCTGTCGCATGGAGAACAAGATTCAAGTAATAACGCAGTATATTATTTGATTAAGGAATTGCATGCATTGGTCCGATGGTCTATAGCTGTCTTTAATGCCAGGTACGAGATGGAAGGAAATATGTTGCTCGAAACACACAAGCACGGCAATTATATCATACTCATATCTGGACCCTGTGAGGATTGGGAAGAACGTACTTCACGTTTCCGGCAACAGCTGTCAATATTGCGTTTTGGTAACACGAGGCAATCGTGGAACCCAAGAGCCAAATTTCTTGTTACTATAATGTCAGATTGCTCCCATTTTGACATCACACTTATTTCAAGAGCTATACTTAATGAATTTTGGTTTCATGGAGTTCGGAATGCGGCTGTCTTCTTCAGGAAGTCCAGTGAAGAAAGAGGTAAGAAATCCCAACAAAGTACATCTTATTCAAAGCAAGGCACCCACTTGGAATTGCAAAGTTGGTTCCCTTATGAGAACTCAGAGCGGTGTGACCCAGCTGAAGGCACTGTACCCGTCAAGGTTTTCACCATACGAAATCTTCGCGATATCAGGAGAAGCGACGTATTTAAAGAACATTTGATTAAGAATTTGCACGGATGTCCAATAAGAGTGCATGCTGTTGTATCACCGCCATTTGTGAATCCCCCTAAACTCTATTCCTATAACGACTCTTACCATTATAATTCATACGAGGATGGACTGGAAATTGAACTGATAAGGATAATTGGAAAGTCTCTTAATGCGTCAGTGGTTATTGAAGATGGCAACGATACGGAATTCAATAACGGCACTCCTTATATATACATCGGGAGTTTTATCCCGTCGAATTCATTCAAGGGGTATGAGTTTACACGTAGTTATTTCACTATTCGGTATGTCTGGAACACGCCGTGTGCTGTAAAATACCGCAGGTGGAATCGATTCTTCAATATCTTTTCTGCAGACCTTTGGATAACTTTGGCTTTGGTGATAGCCTTGGGTGTCATTATAGTCCGCTATATTTCCAGGTGCTCACAAAAAGCATACTTGAACGAATCCAAGAGTTACAGCAATATTTTAAGTATCACAACCAATATTATAGCCGTCTTACTATCAGTGTCTGTAAACACACATCCGCGCACTACAGCACTACGTGTGTTTTTCTTTTCCTGGGTGTGCTTTTCTGTTACAATCAGCACAGTTTTCCAGGCTTACCTAACCTCGTACCTTGTCCCACTAGGTTACGAGGAACCACTCAAAACTCTAGATGAAATGTTAAAATCTGAAAGAAAATTTGGTTTCACACAACACTGTGAAATATTTTATGCCAACAATTCCGACTCTGTTGACTTAGCAATTCTCAAAAGCGCTGTTCGCTGCCGTGACTTCGATACGTGTTTCAAATGGGCAGCTGTATATCACAACTTTTCAACAATATTCCACGACTTAAAAATGGTAGTTTATCGCGAACTTAGAAATTGGAAAGATGAAAATGACAGACCTTTATTATGTGAACTCAAAGATGGTCTTGTTGGAAAACGTGATTTTGTGTTTCTGGTTAACGAGGGAAACCCTCTCTTGAGATACATAAATGACGCCATAGGTCACATAGTAGAGGGTGGAATTTTTATGCAGTTAAAGAAACGATATTATGAAAAAGAAAAAATAGATTCGAAGTTTGACTTTTATAATTTGGATGACATATCCTTTTATTACAGCATCAAACAACTGCAGACCGTGTTTTATCACGTCCTGATGGGATACGTATTGGCACTTGCTTTTTTTATGATTGAAGCCCTGTGGCATCGTTACAGGTCAAAGGGACATGAAATTAAAGTATTCTCCTCTCACGGGCAGATATAAACAGACAGTTGAGAAGCCTGTCTGAAAGAAATCTGCGTCTGTACAACTGATATATGGAGGTAGCAATCTGAAACTCTCACAGATTTCATGTGAATGGTTGACAGCCATTATGGAGGGGTGGTTTGGAAATAGAATACCTTTCTGTGTCAATGTAACTAAGTATATGTAATTTCATTCATACAGAAGAGTGTCGTGAAAGTTGTAATTTTCTGTTTGAATTCATCGTATTGGAAAATAGGATTACTATTATGCATAATATTATCAGTAAATGTGAAAATCGGATCGTACTGTGGCTAGGTACCATGGCAAGGAATCCACGTCACTTTACCTTTTACCCACCAATAGATTTCTTACCACTCCCTATCAAATTTCCTTCTTCTTCCATTAAGATATTGTCTTCAGCTTGTGCGTCTGGTAAGAGTTTTCAGAAGGGAACACTATAGCCATAATTGCGTCTCTGCCCCTACTACCGAATTCAGTTTCGTTCTACTCTGAAGCAATAAAAGTGAAGTCCGTGTGTAGGCGTCTTTCTCTTGTTTTGTGTTCTTGGCTTCACGTTGTTTGGTGATTATTTAACCCTTTAAAGACGGAAGATATCTGTTTTACATAAGGAATCAGTGCGTACCGCGCTGTAAACACTCTCCACTTCGGTTACAAAACCAATCTCTTAATGTTTTATAAGGCAAAAGTTGCTGTATGTTCTGAGATCCGTACAAAACACATAAACGCAATGTGGGCACCACGTAGAATTCTTTAATGTTAAACCTGGTGGCATGTAAAGTTATCGCTAGGCTTTAAAAGTTAAACAAGTATTGCTTTTCTTCATACCATGACGTCGCGCAGGTTGTATTTATTACTGTAAAAATTGTGAGTCTGATTTTCATTATTCACAGGGAGAATAAATATTTATTATTCTGTATTTGTGTCTTTTTTACTCACTGATTAAACCCGAAAATCAGGGAGGTCTTGTTTCCTTTCATTTCCCTAGTGCTTCGATTAGTTGAGCCAGAACAAAGAGAGGGTGCTGCAAGTAATGTGGTAGCATTATCTGGGTTGTTTGACTGTTGTCCAGCTATGTTCAAAAGGAGTATTTTATGTCTGGTAAATTGCAGTTGTCTGGGGTTAAGATAACGATTGCGAAAAAGTTCTACTGCTTATTTGGTGTTGTTGAGGTTTTGGTTGGTTTTGTGGGAGAGCATGAATGTTAACTATATTTGAAGGAGGGAATAGACTGTGACTTGCGTAACCGTTAGATTAACATCACGAGGAAGTTCATTTTTTGAGAAAAATATTTTGCTCCATCATGACAAAAACTCTCTAGCCCATCTAAGAAAACTTAGGTGACCGTAGCCCGCAACAATAACAGCGTTTCATTTTGCGCAATATAGAGAAATTCAAGGTTTTGGTGCAGAAATCTACACCGTACCATGGGTTCCTCCATTCCTTCTGTCTTTGCTCGAGTCTTTCACTTTGTTGTTCGGGTGATTGAACATTCCAATTAGGCTGATATTCCAAAGGATATGTCTGTTCCCGGGTGTAAGAGAGCTGATTTTACGTTTGGAAATTATTGAATGGCAGCAAATAATTATACGTGATGTCTGCTGCAAGACGGAGCCGTGGGAAGTGCGAAATTGCAGGTCTTATTAGAGAGCTAGAACGCGAGCATACAGAAATCATTGTTTCTTCTCCGCAGTTAGGTACACCTGTGACTGCCAGATACACGGGGGAGAGAACATTGCTTCTTTGAATAACGACGTATGTTTCACATGGAATCACGAACCGCCAGTTGATAAACCTACAGCTGGTGAAAATATTTTACCTTCCTGTTTAATAAATTAACCCACCCAATGGAGAGAAGGTAGGAGAATTATTCTCAGTAGATGTGCTGGGAGTAAATTTGCAAAAGTAATTTAAGGCGAAGGTACTTCAGTTAGTGCTGATTTTGCCATTACTGACCAGTTACTCCTGCACTTAACTTGTCCATGCTGTCAATGCCCCACCGTAACCGTGTGCAGGAATTTTGAACGCCTCTTAGAATTCTGACCTCTTTCATAAGTATGTCATTTTTTTTACTGCTACAAGGAGATTTTCCGCCTGAGACAGTAAATGATTTGGAAGAATACAGAGGGAAGGTGAATCATTCTCCTCTTACACCGACTCTATTAAGGAGGTGGCACAAATTTTAAGGCTCTTCTCATCAGAGAGAGACAGGTGGTGGGTAACAAAGTGGGTGGGAGTAAATATATCACAACATTCCCAGGTTCTTTTCAAACTTCATCTTTCGTCTTGTCAGGACTTGTATATATTATGTGTCCACGGTCAAAATATTTTCTTTAATGACAATATTAGGGCTCCGAATGTTTACCGCAGAAGACGTATTATCCCTGTTCCTACACCTAATCAGATTTCCGGTGTTAATGTGACTTCCTATTTATGTAATCGTGACAGTCACAAGTCCAATATCAGTAGTGCTTCTATGGTCTCTGATATGGTCATGTACTGAGAGACTGATGGAAAAGTTCGGGGAGTATGGCCGTGAAAGGAAAGGTCAGCTGTCTAAGCGGCCTGAAGCGTGACTAAATAAGAATCGATAGCTCATAGTCGGGCTATGAGATTTCGAGTTGCCTAGAACTATAGTGTAGTTAGCACACCTTACGTTTGCGGAGTTCTTGGATAACAGATCGGTAAGTTCTTTCATTTCTTCTTCTCAGTTTGTGAAGTAAAAGCACCTAACCACTGAAGTAACTGCTGTGAGACAAGCGTTGAGTGTAATTATGCTTCTCGTCAAGCTAGAAATTGTCGGGTAAGCTAATCTTCCGGCAAAGATCCACAGACTTATTGTATAAACGGACATTGTGTTGGATGTTAGCAGAAAAGAATTTATTTTAATTTTAGCCCAGACGGGTTGTTTGATTTATCTCTTCATATGTGTCTAATTTTGGCTTCCAGAATATTGATACATCGCTCAAGACTCGTAAAGCACAGTTTGTGACCGATCGGCTAACGCCATGTCAGCATAAAGTTTTGAGAAATGTCTTCGAATAGCATACAGAAGTTATAACAAACAAGTGGGTTTTAACCCATTTTATGGAATACCACATCCGGTTGACTGATTCCACCCCTGTTATGACGGCGTCTTATCATTTTGCTCCATTCAATATGGAAATATTATTCAGGAAATAAGTAAACCTTTGGATGAAAGTGTCATAGAACCCAATTCTTCCAAGTATGCTATTCCGGTGCTTTAGTAGCTAAAACTGACATCTTTCGCGCAGTGGTTAATTATCGTGCACTAAGTAATAATACTGAGATATAATCAGTGCCCTAGCAGACGTGAATTCTACCTTTCATTGGTTTTCCAGGGCAAAGTATACTCCAGACTTGAACCAAGCTTACTATCAATTCCATTGGCGGAAATTTCTAAAGACAATACAGTTTTTTTTGGAGACTGGAATCTGTACCAATACAGGCGCATGCTTTCTGATATCCCTACAGGCGCACACGTCCTAACAAGGCTTTTCGATCCAGTACTCCACAATGTGAAGTTTCATTTCGTATAGCACTATCTTATAATCGTGTAGTTTACTTCGACTGCCATATGAAACATCTGGAAGAAATTTTTACTCGTTTGCGACATAAGGTTTTCAAGTGCATGTTTAGAAAGTGGTCCTGGCCATGGAACGTATTTCCTATTTTGCCATCGGGTGTCCAATTTGGGAGTCGTCATTCACCAGGCGCGTGCTCAAGCTATCCGCGATTTTCTTTTTCCGAAGCATCCCAAAGGTACTGCGCGGTTAAAAGTATAGTTAACTTGTACCATAAATCCGTACCAAATTTTGCTGTGATTGACGCCCCAGTTAACACAATTAGGAAAATAAGTGTTAAATTTGTGTAGGGATCGGTGTAAAAAGTCACTTTTGAAAGGCTAAGTTGCGGCATTTCCGTACTTCCTATTTTAACTATGGTTGGTTTTGAAAGCCTTTTATTTTGCAAATTGATGCTGTGGTCTCTCGGAAGCGGCTGTCTTTGCTAGAGATTTGTGGTTGTAGAAGACCTATAGCGTAGGCCTCGCGCAATATAAAGGTGCAGGAGAAAAAGCCTCACCAGCAAATGAGTTGGAATGTCTGGAGATTGTGTATGGTACAGACAAATTCACAAGCAAATTTCTGAAATTTTTGTTTCGGAAAGTATAATCAGACTTTGTCATAACTCTTAGCACATCCAGGGCAACTTCGTAAATTTGGCCGTTATGTGGTTAAGATTTCTTCCTTTACGTTCTAGGTGCAACAAGTAAGTGGGATCCAAAACATTGTAGCTGACGCATTACGCCCTATGTTCGAACACCAGACATCTCCATCCCTGATACATGTTACATATCACTCAATTCCTTCTAGTTTTCCAAGATATTTCGAGAATCCAGAGGAAAGATGGGGAGCTTCTAGAGATAATCCAGAAGTTGAAGAGGAAGGAACCCTGTCTTCTATACTTCCTTCGCAAGGAGTCTTGCACTGGCCGGCTCTCAGATAAGATACCAAATATTGTGATGCCGGTGACTGAAGTGCAAATTATTTTTATTGGTTTCACAGTTCCCCAGTTGCAGGGTATTCAGAGATATTTCAGACAAGCAGTAGAGTTCGTTTTTATTCCTGTGGAAGGGGATGAGCAAAGACGTTCAAATGCGTGTACGTCAGTGTAAGGCATGTGGGGTGAGCAAGCCGGATCAGAAAACTAAGTTTAGTTTATTGGCACCTGACCAACCTTTCCAAATATCTTCATGGATTACGTGGTTCAATTTTTTGCAATATGGAGGGTAACACGATGATTTTGTTCGGTTTCGAGGTTTTTTCTAAGTTCGTGTAGTTAATCGCTCTCCCTGACACTAGTATGTCTGCTAGACTCAAAGATTTGAAGAAAATACAGTTTCGAAGTTTTGGGTTCCCGGATGTAATGCTACGGGTTTTACCTCGCGGGAATTCAAACCATTCTATTTTGAATTGGCCAAAAATATATTACGACGGCCCCGTACTGCCCGCAGCTGTCCCATGTTGGACGTTATACCCGTAATTTACGGGCAGCTCTAATTGCTTATCATGGCCACCACTTTGTACAATAATTTAACTTGGCCCCAATTACCGTTCAATGCAGCTAGGCATGAAGCTACGTATGCAACAACATTTCAGGTCGTAGTCCATTTGAGAGCGTGGTCGAGGCTTCTGCATCAATGGAACATTCCGAATCTAATCCCCGCGAAATGTAATAAGAGATATGTTTAAGACATGGAAGGCCGTGAGGCGGAACTTGCTCAAGTCACCGGAGGGTTGCCGACAGGTAAAATAATGTACTTACCCTATCGCCTTTAGGGTGGGATATACATGAAAAATATATGAAGAAGGGTGTGATTGACAGTTTTTCACTTTTCGTATGTCAGACCGCTAGAGGAGCAAGTTATCGCTGTGTAGAATTGGGGTGTAAATGTTTTCTGTTTATGCTGAACTAAATTGGAATCTCAGAGTATTCTGTGTATGTTGTTTTAGTAAAGAATAGATAAAGAGATTGAGCCCTTTCTGTACTGATGCCCGTAGGCTTTTGTGTTCCTTAAGCCGAAAACCAAGTCATGGGACCCTCTCCGTTTATTAAAAGTGAATATTGTCTCCAGACGTAGATGTCTGACCTCGTTTGTGTCCAAGAAAATCAACCCAATTAGTTAAGTCTGAGCGCTGCAAAAGCCTCTCACCCACACAAAAATTGAGATGAGTTCTCATCCTGTATTCAGCGTTTCCTACATAAGGAATTTTCAGTCAACCCCAGTATGTACACATATCTTCTCGTTTTACGTCCACTAAGAGGGCCAGTAACTACCCCTAGAACGTGCGTCCTATTCAAAGAGAGTTAGCTCTTCCTAGCAGCAGGACTAGGACATGAAATCAATTGTCGATGCTGTCTTTCAGTGCGGATAACACGCTGACACAGGACATGGTTGGTTGGTGAGCCAGCTTTTCACTTCTTATTGTGCCTTGATACCCCCAGTGACGGCTCTGGTCCAATAAACCGGTGAACAGAACCCACCTTTGCGGGCTCATTGGCAATTTCATTTCCACGAGTACCAGAATGTCCGCGGCCCCAAAACTAACCAAAAATTGAGGGTGGAAATTACTTCAATGCCCTTTGGCACTGCCGTACCAATGGGGACGTTGAGCATCCTGAAGAGCTCTAAAATCTGCTTGGTTATCACAGCAGACATTCATGTGTTCATCTGAGTTAACATTCTTTTTAATTTCTTAAACGCAACACAAAATAGCCTATATCCCGTCCTGGTTGACTGTTACGCATCTTTGGCTTTCTAACCAAAGATAAGCAATAGACCCATATCCTTATCCCCTCTCTGTTCCGGGCCCATTGTACACCAGGAGAGTCCTTTTATTACATGTAATTCAGGTCGCTTGATCCTCACTACTCTAGTTAATATGATGCTTGGTTTCAAAACTATATGCTGGCCACATAATATCGCTACCGATGCTAAATATGGGATCCGACTTTTTAAGCCGTTTCGTTATAACACTCTGTCATGGATTCGGTTGAAATTAAGACCCATACCCCAGAGACCAGTGTCGATGAGCAGCTAACCTTGCCTCCCTCTGAACCACCAAATGCAGTGGGGCAAGGAAAATGAGTACTTCATGGTATTCATTGGGTTAGTGCCAAAATACCCTTATCCCCAAGTAAGCAAGGCATAGCTCCTTCTTTAAGCTGGCAGTATGATTGCCAGGCCACCAGACTAGGGACGCAATGGTGATCGATGGACGAACAATGGAGACGTTGAGCCAAAAAAAACGCTTCAAGCTGTAAAGGTTCACGTGTTATCAAAGAACTCATACATGTCCACAGTGAATTGTGAGCCTTCTTTTCCTTGATATTCTGCATTAATTACAGTGTCAACGTTTTCTTTTACGCTATATTAAATTGTATGATCAAATGTCCTGCATACACTGTTTTAAACTGAGATGCCAAGATTTCGGTAGTCGCTGAATTACCAGGCTTGTCAAAGTGTTGTTTGTACCCTCATTAGAGTGCAGTGTCACATACTTTACTTATTCGCTTTATTAAATTGTACTGTCAAAGTGTTCTGTGTGTGCTGCTTTAACTTCTATGGTTAAAATTTTCTGCATATGACGTGTTTAACTGGGTGTTTAAAAAATTCTCTATGTACTGTATTAAATTGGAGAGTTAAAGTGTTCTGTCTATGCTATTTTAAACTGGCCTGTGAAAATATCCTGTATATTGTGAATTAAACTGTAGTGCCATAGTGTTCTGTATACACTGTAATAAAATGGAACGTCAAAGCATCTGCCACCAATTTAATCAGAGATCTTCCATATTACCTCCTATAGGGATGTAAGTTAATATAATGACACAGGGCTCTGCAATATCCCCGATTACAAATATCAATAGTGAACTCCGGGAATTCTGCAAAATTTAATACATAGATGTATAATAAATCAGGAAAAATTTAAACCTTCTCTCATGTTACGCTGTTCTTACTGCCATGAACTTCAAACTGCGTTTAAGAATTCCAGGAGTGAACTGGTTTAAGGTGTTATCATTTTTGGTTGTCGGTCCATTAATTTCCCTCACCACGTAACTGATTTTGATTACGTTTCTTTATAAGCAATTGAAAGTACAAAACCCTTTAGCAGTCGTAGATGCTCAGCACGCATTTCGCAAGGAACGTGAAATGTAACACTGTACCCAAAAAACACAACGATATACAATTCTACCAATTTTACAAATTCTTGGCAAACTGTGAAAGAAAATTTACCACTTATGTGTACCTTAATGACCTAATTTATTATTCGTAACACGAGTTCTATGTTAGCGTTAAAATAACTTTTATGTAATTGCCGAATGATATTTACGGAGGTGTATTGTAGTTAAAGACTGACAGATGTGCACGCATCACCGGCGGATTTTTCGAATATTTTCTTTATTGGACTTACGTCGTTCTTTTTGTGGAAAAAAATTGTAACCCAAGCTCAGATCTCTGCTATGTGAAACGCATCATATTTTGGAGGCAGTATTTTTTAGTGTTTTAGAATTACAGATGTGGGTCCCATCTTCTCGTTTCTTTGTAGGTCAGACAGTACTTAACTTTTCAAGTCTGTCAATTTCTAAACTTCTTGTGTGCTTGTAATGTTACATACAAAAGTTTTCATATTTTGACAGTTTTAGGACTAAACTAAAGTGGCGTATCACTGCACAGGCCAGAAGTATACGCTGAGGAAGCTGTATGTTATCGCACTGAATAGTAGCGAAAATATTTCTTCATATTGATTAATCAAGCGTGTGTATAAAGTATGAAATATCATTGTAACTCATGGCAAGGTACTTACTTTTGACAGCATTTCGTATCAGTTCATAAACTGTGCTTAAGTAAATATCCAAGTAACCGCGAAGAACGTTAGAATCAAAGTTGACGTATTGAAAGGTAATTCATGTTTCAGTCACACAGAATTTTCCAAGCTTACTAACAAACACAAATTGCAAGATTTATTCTATTTATTCTTATTTGTTTTAGATTCAGATTCAGCGCTTTGATTTTAAAATACTTATTTTAAGTAATCTATGTGCCAGTGGCGATATCTTGTATCAATAAAGACAAAGCAGCTACAAATTATTATTAATGTAGTAACAAAAACCTTTTCTCCAAGCCCGGAAGATATTGCTAAAATTCACGACAATGAAGTTTTGGATTGCAGTATGTGCAATGCTGTTAAGTAAAAGCTTATGAAAACGTAATGGCAGATATAAATATTACACTGGATGTCAAGAAAACACGACTGCGTACTTTTATGTTAAGTTCATGTTTAGAAGCTTAATTGGAAAGTGTCCTCGATTTCTTGATGCCTTTTTTCCTGTGGCGCAGAGATCCAAATCGGGTCTAGGGCGCATCATGTTTTAGGTTTCTACATCACACACAACTAGACAAGCACACACATTGTAGGACTATTCGGTACTAGTGATCAGCTCGTCTCAAAGTCCGATATCTACAAAACACAAACAAAAACAGGAGACAAAAATACATGCCCTTAGCTGGATTTTTTGCTTAAATTCCTTCATTACTCTCCACGTATATATACAGCAAAATTCAGACCACATACGATCCGCCAACCTTAAACTCTATATCTGACATTCAGTTATGTACTATGATACTGCTCCCTTCTGTTACCTGTTTTTATCACCTTTCCAATTGGCTAGTATTATTGTCACTTTTATTGTCTCCGCAGTCTAGATGTTTCGGTGAAACGAACCAGTCCAGCTTGGAAAGATAATTGCCGCAAACCTTTGTCCGTTTATCCCACCAGTAATTTCCCCTCTGTGAGTGCCACAGGAAGGCGATGTAATCCTGCAAATCCAGCGTGGGGTATACCCGAAGGGAGAAGCAATCCACGCGACGCAGTAACCATATAATGGAAAAGTGTTGTGGCGGCATCTATTTATGAGTGCGAGGAATAGAAGCCACGTGAAAGTTACGTGTTGCTCGTCTATCCTTAGCATGAGTGCAATCCTGAAACGTGCCCAATGTCAAAAGTCTCGCTCTCTCGGAAATGATATCCTGTAGTGAAGGGTGACATCCTTTTTGTTGCAGATTTAGCATGTGGTGTGCCAAGCAAGTATTTTCTGTGCAGCCGTTCTTTGGTGGGAATCATGTCATGTACTGCCCTGAACCACACTGCACTAATGTGGCTGAGAAGTGTTACTAGCTAATGTTCTGCCATATACGCCACTACTGGTGATGGGGTTGCTTACTTTGGATTTTCGGAGACGCCATGTGTATCTCCACCATTTCATACGTAATTTGCGTCCCATATATCCGACGGTTTATTGTCCGCAATGATTCCTGTATTCAAAACCTTCCCTTATATGAACTACCTTGAAGGAAAGGGTGTAGGTAATATTGCGTCAGTGCAATTCTACATCTTTTCGGGGGTTTTGACACCTGGTAAGAAGCCTCCATGTAGCAATCCGTACAGTAGTAACTGTCCTCGTTTCTTGCACTGGAGGAGAATGTGGGTGATGAATAATATAAGGCAAGCAACATGTACATGTTGCAAACCAACTCCACCTACAGTTTGGAATAGTGCAGTGTGGAGGTGGGTACTTAGAACATATCTCCATGCCACGTGAACCACAGAACAGACATAGTGATTTAACACACGTCCTAGGGCGATGGTTAGGGTCTTACTACATTACCAATCTTCGACGGAGGAAGGTATGTATCGCATTGACGGGATGAATCGGGTTTAATTCCCGTGGGATTGACCCGTCATAGATTTCGCCAAGTGTGTTCAGGCTCTTTGGATGCTATTTGAGTGTGGCCTGAATGCGTATCCCCAGTATTGCGGCCTCTTCCACGTAATGGATGCATTTGATCGTGTCAATTGTATTCCACGCCCTTATGGGAAGAGCTCACTTCTAACTGTATTTGAACCTTGCTTCATCGCTCTTTCATATAGATTTACAGTTTGTTACAGTAGGTTAATATCAATTCTAGGCGTCGCAACTGCGGTGATGTTATCTGCCTATGCCACACAGGTGAACTTGGAAAAGGTGGGGCCAAAGGTGACACCGTAAGGGTTTCCTCTAGAATCACCAGGTGAGTGTTCTTCGCCAGAGCAAGGAGCACGTTATTTAGTGGACAGCTTTGTCTCAATGGTATAATTTTGGGGAAAGCCTTCGACCAATGTCCGTTTATCTGAAGACTGGATTCTGTCTCTGCGTACAGTCAAATAAGGACTATCGAAATGTTACCTCCAAATCGTAGTGTGATAGACTTCGCTGGAGATATCAACGCGAAAGCCTGTCAAATTCTTATGTCAAGTGCAGGGCGAGTACGCATAAACATTTCGCTCATTTCGCCTTGTAAATAATGTCTGGTAGATCGGAGGTGGTTTGTGATATTATGGTAACCTTACCCACGCAATATTGACTGGAGTACAACAGTCCTTCGAAAGTAGTGAGCAATCTATTAGCCAGAAACCTTACGTAGATCCTATATTCCGAATTTTAAAGCTCATTAGGGCGATAGCCTGTGAACCACGCTGGCCTTGATGTCTACGAAACACATACAGTGACTCCTGTTTCCTGCTTTTGTGATGTGCTCTTCTTGAAACATCACGTTGTACAGTGCCAGCAACTCCGTTTTAATTAGTAACCCGCCCCATTTTTAGAACTCCAAGTATATGCACTTCGCTCCCGGTGACTTCCGTCTCCTAGCAGGATTGCCTGCTGGATTTCGATGTCAGTAATCGAGTTCTCAAATTGTGCGTGTTGCTGCCCAGTGAGTTTGCAACCTATCCTGCCACAGAGCGAGTTCACAAACTCGCTCTCGACCGGAATGTCTTCGTACCCGTTTGCGATATGGGAAGACAAGGTTCTCAAAATCGCCTCCTGCGTGTCGTGTGTAGTTCTCGCTGGAGAGTTAATTTGCCTTACAGTAAGTTAGTTGTTTCTACGCCGAGCCAGACAGAAGTGTTAAAGTGTTGACCTTTCTTTGTCTAGCAGTCTCGGTTCCCGGGAATTAATCGTGATAAATTTGGCTTTGTTAACCTGAAGGGCCATGATATTTGGCTTGACAATTTTCAGGCAATTCTGCAGGCACGGGTTGCCGGAGGCTCCCGCAGAAGATCGTAGACACGGGCCTAGCAAACTTCCCCGACATTTCGCCTCTCTTCTGCTCTTTCGCCTTCTACATTCTTAAGAGTCTCTGTATCCTCCTTTCAACGGATGTACCCTAATATTCGAAGATGACCCCATATTTCGGGATTCTTTGTCTCCATTCCTGCCACTGCCGTTGGAATATCTTACCTTTCTCTTCCTGCAACAGCGTTATATTCGCTCCCCATCTCCCCTTGTCCCACCGGATATTTGGTGCTTGCAGTGAGAAGCATACTACTGCTGTATTGCAATTCATAAATGCCGCCCCCAATACTTCTGCGCTCGTTTTGTTGGGGACAAAGGACGTGGACAGGTAGACGGTATAAATAATTGAGGCCCTTGTCCTGTATAGTGTGTGAATGTGTAATGATGTCCCCTGTCGTTCCACGATTCCTTCACCCAAGTTCCTCCACAAATCTTTCCTTACGTTAGGTTCTCTTTTGCAGCAGCTCCGTGAAAATTACAAGTCGAAATCGCCTGCCAGAATATAATGGTGCGACATGAACCGAATGAAATAGGGAAGGTGCAGTTGGTAGAAGTCCTAACTCCCCTTTTTCCCGCCTCGCCCCAAGTGGCATATATGTTTACAACATATGTGTCCTTATAATACCCTGCTATTCCCCGTCCTGAGGGTAGTACTTCTACCCTTTCCAGTGTAAGAGGACGTCGCATTAAAATGGTGATGCCACGCTGTTCGTTTCCGACGTTGACTAGAGCAGTTGATCCTGAAAAATGCTCAGACTCCTCATAGGAGACTCCCTAAAGGGACAGAATATCAATCTCGTGTTTTCGGCAGAACTCATTTAGCATTTCCATCCCCTTCTCTTAAGAAATATCCATGATAAGGAGTGTGGCACGTTAGTGAGTTAGCCTTATATTGGTACAAGTTTTCCCTGCGGTCGTCAACCTATGATTTCCGCCATGCCGTGCTTCGGCTCCTGCTCCTTCTCTGCATAAATGTCTGTTCTTCCGTTGTCTCTTGCGTGCCCGTATTTGCTTGAACGGCTGGAACTCATTCCCGTCTGAAGCCATTAGAGGTAAGAACACTTCTCTCTTCTCCGCTAGTTCGGCTGACCTCCCTGTTTCTGCCTGGAAACCTAAATTTACCCTGCAGCGAAGGGAAGTGTGGTATGCTTCTGTCTTCTCTGCATGGTCTTCGGTGGCACACATGCTGCTTACACTAAATCGTCAAATGAGACGGAATATGTGAGGAAAGTTCTATCTGCACTATTAGTATCCCATTCCTGATTTTCTAGTGATAGGCATATGACCACATTTCATCTCCTATAGAGCACTTTCCCATATGATTCGAGGGCCCTTATAATTTTCTTCTGTACAATTTCTGGACTCAGATTTGCGATTCTTATGCGACTACATTCGATACCTGCCATTCCAAGCTTCTCTGTGGAAATGCTCCCTTCCTTGTGTACTTAGTTAATGTCTCTTTTGTTCTCATGATTATGCTATCTAAAATATCCTACGTCCTTAATATTATATAGACTTGTCTCTTGCCCCATCTATTTGAACCATAATCAGCTTTTGACACGGAATGTCCATTTTCTCATGGTTCCGTCATGTATCTCGAGTGCTGTGATACTTGGGCTGTCTTCTTTAAAGTTGTAGGTCATAGTGTTCCGCCGTTCACACATTTTGATAACAGCCTGTCACCATTCACTACACGATCCCCACACTCTTAAAAAATAGAGCTTAAATAACCATCTCCTGATCACACAATATTTCAATCCGACTCATTAAAGGCAACTGCCATTTAGGTTATTTTAAGCTTAAGATTTATAAGATTAATTGAAAATTCTCCTTGATTCATTTATGCTTCTTTTTTCTGTGGCAGTTCAACCAAAATTGGGTCTGGCCTATCTCCTTTTTATGCTTCTCCATCACACAAAATTAGGCAAGCACACGGTTTGTAGTAGTCTTCGGAACAAGTAATCAGTCCGTCGCAGAAGTTACTATCTACACAACACACAACAAAAAAAGAGACAGACCTGCATTTCCTCAGCTCTTTTCACACCCAAAATCCCAACAATCGAACAACCACAGAGCTAAGCCTCAGACCCACGGCCCGTGGGCTCTGTCTTTTGACACTCTGCCCATTGGCAGTCATGAATAACCAGTACAGTGAAACAAAAGTACACCATCAAACAGTACGGAAGAGCTGGCGAATGTCAACTTGCAGGTGGTCAATATAGGTCGTTAAGTACTCGCCTTAGGGCCGCACTTGTGATTACATATAAGGACGTGGGGATGAAAAGTGAATTCACGGAACGCCGTTACATTAAAACAATATGTTAGGCTAAAAGTACAATTGAATGGTAAGGTTGTAGGTTGTACTGAACTGGATAAAACACAGAGAAAGATTGGTTTACTGCCTACATCCTTAAAAGTGATGCGTTATAATTTTTAGATAATATGTCTGGAATAAATCTGCCTTACTATTTCATGTAAACCTATTATATTATATTTGTTACACTGTATTACTGAATATATTCATTTGAAAAATGGACGCAAATAATTTCCTATAAGGTCCACCTTTTGGTCAGCCCTGTAATACGAGATATGTTAGTCTCAGAGTAGCATATTTACTTTTCACTTAGACTTTTCTTTGATCCATCCCTAGTCAGATATGTGTGTGAATTTTCGGTTCACGAACTCCAGCAACTCTCCCACGAAAAATACCACACTAAACCCTATCAGTTTCCTCTGGCAACCATCAATTTCCTTATTACTGTAACATGAGGTCTGTTATACTTATACCCCAACACTGAAATTGATCCTATACCTTTGCGCAGGTATCCATATAATAACATTAATTCAGACATGTGGTGTTTCCATTTTGAGCCTGACCTGCTCCACAGGCATTTGTTGTCTAGGTGTACATTAAATATGATGGAAGTGCAGTCGCTTAAAGCCTTTGCCATACTAGTAATGTGTAAAATGTACACAAGTACATATATTGATCCATTGCATGACGTCATGTGGGGACACAGGAGCCATATGGCACCGAACACGAATGCGGATGGCAATCCTGTAGCTGACCGATCATCGATACGTGCCCGATACATGGCTCATTTTCCTCAACTTTGCCCTTTGTCCTAGGCTAAACATCATGCTGTCCCTTGGCTCTTAGTCAGTATGGTACTTTACATTATCACAAGTCGGAAAGTGACATCGTTTCTATATTATATGGACTTTATGCGCAGAACCAGACGGAAAACTTACAGGTGGCGAAAAAGCACAGTGACGTATGGGAACTATTTGGATGTATGTACAGAGGATTGAAAAGCGGCAGGTGTGTAGACACGACACATTGCGGGAATGAAAGTAATAAGAGCCACAGAGACCTGTCGGGAAGGGATATTTAACTGGAATTGCAATCACATGTAGGTGCAAGGGTTTTAAACGTTACAGTGCAAAGATATGTATACTTTTCTTTCCAGAGCAAGTAGTTTTTTGTTTGTGTTCCAGTGCAAGTGGCTTGTTCCTATTGTACACATGTTCTAACCTGAGAGTGTATGAACAGTGCAACAGTAAGACTGACATGATGTAAGTTGACACATTCTCAATAAAGTAAGTGTAGTTGAAAAGTGACCTGCCTGAGGTCTCTTGGACCTTCTCAAGTGGTTTTGATTTGAATAATGAATGACAAATTTTACCGAATGAAAAAGAATCTAAAGGACTGTGGTGAATGAAGCTATGCATGGTAGTTGCTTTCCATATTTTAATCAAAATACTTGTGAAAGTGATGACAATACATGAAAAATTGTCTGTTGAAGAATAATTGTGTACAAATGATTATGTCCGAATTAAAATCGGCGCATTTAATAATGAAGATCTTACAGCAAGAAAGCAAAGCTGAATTTGTCAAAACTCCAATCACTAATAGCCACCCTAAAAGTGCCTATGAGAAAAGTGAAAACGAAAGGATTGAAGTAAGGAGTAATTGTCATAACAAAATTAAAAAATCGTCTAAGCCATCAACCTTCAAAGAACCAACAGTTTCAGAGACCATGTTCTTATAAAGTAAACCGTCCAGTTGTCTAACTTAAACACCAAAAAGGAACACAGTATCCTAATAATAGGAGACATTCATGTGCAAGCAAGGGGGCACACAAAGGGAGCTGTCCTTTTGCAGCCCCCAAACAGAATAAACCCAAAAATAAAATGTATTTTGTAAATATTTTATCAAAAATTGTGAATGATTTCCCGTTCAGCCAAATCAGACACTGAAGCCGGTTGATGACAAGTTATTTAGAACATTGAAAAATAAATTAATGAAATTAAAAAAGAAGGTATGGCACTGTGATAGAGTCATGGAACCTGTAGTTATATTGGTATTATATTAATGCAGTTGCCATTACCTTCTCGAGGAAAACTAACAGTTTTCGCTTGATATATAAACATGGGGATTCTTATTTTGCACGTGCTGATTGTATTAAGGAGCTGAAGGGTTTTAGTAATTCTAAATTATATTTTCACTCTCATTTTGATTACATTTTCTCTCAATCTATTAAGCTTTTGGGGCTCATTGGTAATATTACCTTTTCATTTTCTATTCTTGAAGGTTTATTGATTATACATTTTTCACTTGTTGGACCTAAATTAAAATACGCGTCCATAGGATGGAATTCAATTACCTCTATGGATGCTAAAAACCTCGAGAGGACTCAGTCAAAGTTTGTAGGTGCATAACATAATCTGTTCCTTTCCTCAGACATTAATGACTATAGTTATGCTAATGCTTTTCAAATACTCTGTTTACGTGCTTTACATTGAGGGAAGACATCAACTTAATGACATTTTTCCATTAATGTTTTTGTGGGATCTAAAACTTGTCCGCCTACCATGGGCATTACTGATCTTCGAGTTCCCACTGGGAAACTCCAAGATTTTCCTTTGTCTCATCTTAGTTAAATTTATGAAAACTTTCCCCCTGCCAGGTGTGTCACTGCGGCAAATTCAGTTTCTAATCAATAAGATGTCCTCAGAAAACAAATAATCACACTCAGATATGGTATTACTTCACGTCGTTATTACAAGGTGTTATAATTAATTACTGAGGCATTCTTTGTTTGTTTGTTTGTTTTGGTTGTGCCGTATTCATTTTCCATGGTTATTTGTGTTTATATGTTGTGCTGCATCTGTAATTGGCGATCTGGCTTTTGAATCTGCACATTAATAAAATAGATTAAAATTATTGTTTTATTATTATTATTATTATTGTTATTATTGGGGCGTATTGTATGTGTCAGTTGTCACCAGAGTGCTTAATCTACTAGACAGAAAGTGATGGCTGTATCACGGTAGACCCTCACTAAATTCAATAAACGCCTCGCCAGCAATCTGTGACTCACCTCGCGCTCTCACTCCCTTCAATACCCTGGCAGACATTACCGCCTTACTTAACCCCTTCATTTCAGCAATCAAATTATTCACGAGACAGTGATCACCTCACGTCACATCCTCACACATTGATTAAAAGTCTTGCCAGTCAGTTATCAAAATACTCATTGTGTACTCTGTGAGTTCAAGTATGATTTCTACGTAACAAAAATAGATTTTTATCTTGCATTTCTTCATTATTTCTGGGTGTGAAAATTGTGGTGTGCTTGGATCATGTCTCATCAAAGGGACAATAACCGAAAAGTAGTTCTTTTATGTGATATAATGCCCTTCAGTATGGTATAAGCCATATAGGTCAGAATATAAGGTGAAATCATTTCTTGTAAATATATGGGCAGAAAATACGGCCGCCTTGCAAGTAAGGAATTATGGCATTTCCTAGTAACATGTCAGGGACTCTTGATCTTCTAGTACTGTACCTAGTGACTAAAGAGTCATGCTATAGCCCTGTACTTTGTCACTCGGTATTCCAGGCTACTATGCTTATGAACAGAATACAGAGACTTACATTGTTGCCAATCCTGTACGTTTTACGTTCTATAGCTTCGTAGCCTAAAACATTACACTGTCTGATTGCTAAATTAGATGGTTGGAAAGGCTGTGCAACGCAGTGTAGTACACGTGACTACAAATGCCGCTCGTTGTAGTTCGAAAGGTTACTTGCGGGATTGAATGTGATTGTTGTGTGTTGTCAGGTAGAGGCATCTGCGACAGGCTGATCACTCGGCCAGAGGAGCCCTACGGAGTGTGGTGTGACTGAGTGTGATGGTGAAACCTCGGTAATGAGGACGCCTTGGCCCACTACGGGCTGTTGCGCCACTGGAAAAATAAACTTGCCGGATACTTATACATACATAGCCTACTGTAAAATAGAGTTTAAGATGGTTCGGCATGACAAAGGATTCCATTCAATTCGGTTTTCCAATGACGGTCTCAGTGTTTAAGGATTTTAGGGCTCTGTCCCGGTGTCTCGCAAAATCCATTTCGGAACGCCCAAAGTCACGGTATTTTTCCAAGTCATAACATGATATACAACTTACGTACAATGTAACATTACAGCTCGGTCGCGTAATGTTTGTACCTCCTAGGCTACCCGAAGAGCCTGGCATCATTTCACTCGGAAGGGAGCGAGTTTATGGCGATTTAATGTGGCCGGCAACAAAAGAACTTCCTTAGGTTCCTATGTAATGTGATATTCTCGCCCAGCTATAAAAAATTTAATATTTCTCAACACGTGTTTATAAAAGCTCCAATATCAAATGTCACGGAAATCCGTACAATTGGAGCGGCGCTGATACATGCGGACAGACGGACGGACATGGCGAAGCTATTGAGCGCTTTTAGCGACTATGCTAACTCGCCTGAAAAGACGACATTTCGGACAGGTGTATGAATATTTTGCCTTTGTCACAGCGGCATAAAACGTCCACAGGACGACAGATATTAGCTTCTAACACAATGGAATAGCAGAAGGTGAGTCAGATGTGTAGATCAGTGTTTAAAAAGTCTGGACTGAGACTGCGGAGGACGAATAACGGATATGTAAACTAAAATCAGTAAATGAACTTACTGTCTGATTTCGAACAGTATTCGTCTCATTGTTCTTCATTTTCCTTGTCTGTATGTCATAATATTAGCTTGGTTATATCGTTGCAGTAATATTAGTAAATGACTCCGCTTTTTTATTGCGTGACCCTCGCCCAGGAATCCAGATCATCAACATTATCTCAGACCACATGTATTGTGTCCATTCTTGTGCCTTACACACTCCTCATGCACTTCTTGGTGGGGAGGAAAGTAAAAATGATGGGGGTGCATTTGGTTAACTGGTTTGCCATAATAGTGTCGAGCATGAGGGCTGTTGTAACTTCTCAAGATATTTGGTTTGACTAAATTAATTAATGACAAATTTCAATGAATGAAATTTCACAGGCTGTTGACGGAACAGTAACACAACAGGATACTTTGAATGTACGTTCTATGTGCTTGGTAATTATAATAACCCAAGAATGTCACTCGTAGGACAGGCTCAACTGACGTGTTCCACTACGTTTCTGCACGATATCACCCGGCTTGGCACCTGGGATGTCCCACGACACAAGCAAACCCTGGAATTACATGAATTAGGGACGTCAGGCCAGAAATAACACTGTAACATTAAACTGGTATAAAATCTATGCAGCAAATATTTTTATAGAAGAATTTTAACGTCCAGGACTTTTAATACAGCTTTACAATTTAATAAGTCACATTTTAATGCACTCTGTCTTATGCAATTTAATGTAACCCCCTTGATAGTGGCAAAGTTGTTGCCGAAGCCTGTTTGGGAAAAATGAACTAGAGATTAAAGTTCTTTAAATAAATAATAATGCAATGCATAAATTGGTTCTATTTTGCTATATTGATCATACGCAAGGAGATAAATAACATAAAATTAGAACACCACTTGTCCATATCCTAAGCCGGATCAATCCAAGAAATGCCCTCCCATCCTGTTTCTTAGAGCTATTTTAATACTATGCTGCCATATATGCCTATGTCTTCGAAACTGCCTGTCTGCTAAGGTTTCCCCTCCAAAATTCTGCATGCACTTCTTTTCTTCCATGCACGTGTCACATTCCCTGAGTATCTCATTTTCCTCCATTTGATCACCTGAAAAATATTTTACCTTGTGTTCAATAGCTTAGAAATTGTTTATTGGCTTTGTATCCAGGCCCAGGATCTTACAATGGCAATCCACGAATAAGAGTGATAAAGCTGTACCAAGGTTATAATTAAGCCCTGTTCTGTCTGCCCGTAAAAATGTATCACTTCTCATAGTAACTTTAAATAAACTGCCTGTGTTACATTTGCTTTGTTCAACCACTGTAGCTATAATCTGTCACCAACTTCAGTGAACATAACTTCTAGGTAACAAACTGATGGTAGTTTCTGCAACTCCGCTGGAAGATGTATAATTACTGCAAGATTTATACATTGTTTGGAAATATTACCTTATATTCCCGTTGGTTCAAAAACAGTATAGCTGAATTTACAATCCCGTTAAGGATTTACTCTCTTCCTCTTATTCTGGTAAATAGGGAGGCAGTAAATTTTCAGACCTTTCACAGTCCTTTGTCTTAATATGCTGCGTCATACATTAATATCTCCTCATTAAAATTATGTTTCGTTGAAACAAATAGCTTCTTGCCATATTATTCAAACTGAGTAGTGCTTTACAAAACCAAACACAAGGGCGAGGTTTTGATTTACCTTATGAGAGAAGTCAGGATTTGATTCCGGGACTTGGACTGCTATACCTTCATTATGTATTGTCAGTTTCCTCTACTAAAATGTTGCATTTGATTTATGGGTACCCAAACCTACTTTCTGACACACTTACTTAAAACTTTTCTGTCTCATTATTGGAAATTCTGTTATTTCCCTAATGGAATTACATTGTGACGTTGTAATTTATAAAAAGATAATCTTGACATACTGTAGTAGCAGACGGAAGTAAGAAACGATAAGCACTGACATTCAAATACTTCGATTGCATGCCATGTTCTGCTCGAAGGAACATTCATCTTTCTTCGGTACCGCAGGAGCAAATATGTCTACGCCACCGTGGACACGGCACATTCAGTTACATAGGCCTACATCAGTTTAAAAAAATTGCTACACATGAAACAAGTCTGTGCGTCGTGACAAAAGATGAGCTGAATTCCCTTCAACATAAAACTGGCAGACGTTTCCGATCCGTACAGCTGCGTAAATTAAATGTCGGTGGCCAAAATATCGACCGGATGATGGAGATTAAAATTGTCACTCAGAATGTGAAGGTGCGATTTCAGTAATGTTGTTTATGGAAAATAAGTTTTTTTCCCCCATTTGGAAAGGACAGAAGGGCACTGAAGCTTGTAGCTTAATTTCGGTGATTAAATTCATTGCATTTTAGCCTGATAATAAAAGCGATCTTCGAAAAAAAAATTAAAAAAACACGTAGAATTGGGAAAGGAAAGACGGACGGAAAAAGAATGACCGCAAAGAGCTTAATTCGGTTGACCATCAACGGAATACTTAAACGAAATGAAAAAAACGTATAAATCGAACGGGGCGTTTATGGAGCTACACTGACAAATACGAATGTTATTTTGTCTCCATTAATATTGTCTAATATTTGTCACTCATGCTGTAAATTGCCCTCAACTGACACGCGCCTTTACTAAATATATTGTTCTGAAAACTCGATACATGTGTAACTGTTCGTCTTCACGCTCCCCGGTGTCCTATTAGCGCGTACAATTATCAGCAATCGTACGTGTACTGTACAGTGTCAGCTGCTCTTGAACAGGTATAAAAGACGAAAAGATCAAAAACTGCCCAGTCAATGGCCAGCTCTCTGAACATCGTCACCAGAAGCTACGTGAAACCGAAACTTTCTGTAAGTACATGCACAATAAATATCGCTCAGTACAGCCATGTTTATGTGCCCCTATGAACCACTGACGTTCATAGACGAGGTTAGGTCAGTCACTTATTATTGGCTGACTAGTGTTCACTACGTAAATATACGTTCAATTTCCTACTAATAAAGGTAAAGGACTGTATTCAAAAGCATAGAGCAAAATTCTATCAAACTTCGGAAGAAAAATTCAAGTCACAGTGTGCCTGTCACTGATGTAGCCCTGTTACTCCATAAGAAACCCATTACAGACACACATATGAATACAGTGAAGAAAGTTTCCGTTTATTTCTGAAGTTTAATAAATTTAAGTCAGTTTCAAATAAACCTGTGGCACTTTGTAAAGGAAGTTATATTTTCGTACACAGCATCTTATGTGGAGCAGCGTACATAGATAAGGCTGTGTGCTCAATGACCTGCGGATTTTCTTTCCTACTTTATGAACTGAGCTAAGAAAAATTACGAATGGAAGCACGAGTTTAAACTTCAGGCACGTAAATTTCCTGGCAGGTATAAGAGCATTAAATAGATTGAATGGGTAAGCCACCAAGCGCTATAATTTGAATCGATGATTTGTATTGGATATTGCAAGAAGTAGGGTAATTAAAAATTACTGCTAGCGCAGAAGCTGGAACTCAAAGCTGTCGGGGTGACACAGCGACTTATTGCGTGAGTAATAATAATGAATGTTAAAAAGCAGGAACGGGTATAGAAAGGGGCAACTGCTGTGGACACTATGGGCATAGAAGAAAGCTACATATTGTTTTTGAACATACGCAGGGAGTGTACGACTCTTTTGAAACTGGAGCATTCAAATTTTGAAAAATTGTGAAAGAAAATTAATTTGTGTTAATGCTGAATATTTCGGTACACACTGGAACAGCAGCGGCTACATTAGTCAGGAACTTAAATGTCTCAAACAGCCATGATTTACCTTATTTATATTACTGTTGACGTAATTTGGGGAAGAATACATGGATCCCTGCAAATTACTGCCCATGGAGTATCCCCTGATGAACTACAAAAATCTCATAACGGATTTACCCTTCCCTCCTGGACGTCCACTTGTGATAGGGTCTCTGTCAATGGAAGAAGGCTAAATTAGTAAGGTAGTTGCATATTTGATCGAGGAACTGCCTACATCAGGCAGATGGCCTATACTAGTGTTTAATATCACTTACAAGATGAGAGAGAATATGTACATCGAAACACACAAGCAAGGCTGTTACGTCGTACTCATATCTGGACCCTGTCAGGAACGGAAAGCGCATACTTCAAGTTTCCAGCAGCGGCTGTCAAGACTGTGTTTCGGTAACACGGGGCGATCGTGGGATCCAACAGCCAAATTTGCTGTTTCCGTAATGTCGCTATACGGACTGGGCTATTGCGACTGTAGGAAAATTGTATTCTCCGTAGTATTCAAAATTCCAAGCTTTCTTTTAAGGCACGGTAAATTATTATATTGAATTGTGCAGAATGTTGAACTTTCGCCGTTGTTTCGGATTATCGCACTCTCACAAATGGCGGTTCTCAAACCTGAGATACATATGGGTATTTATTGGGTACGGTTACTTAGCCTGGTATTGGCCTCGCCCTATAAAAATCACAGACCACGTGTACTCTATTCTTGCAGCCTGCTACGCCTCCTTTCTTAGCACTTCATCGCTGAATAATTTAAAACGCATCAGCATTTTTTGTATAATTTTAATGTAATGCGTGTTTTGTATTTAAACAACAAGTTTTATAAAGAAACTCAAAAAAAGTAGGCTTGTACATTTTTATATTTATTTTTAATTGTTCTGTGTGCCTTCCCTGCGGATAGTGTGATGTTATACCGAAACATGTCGGGAGTTTTATAGAGTTTGTTACTTTGCATTTTAACATAGTGTATAAGCTAGTAACAATTAATGTGTTAAGATAAGTTTTAACGGAGCGTTCCTCTATGACATCTCAACACTTATTTGTAATTGATGTACCTAGAAAGTGAAGAGCTGTAGGCAACTGCATGTCACAGTTATCCCCTCAATGCTTAATACATTTTTTGTCCACAAATCCTCTGCCCTTTTTTTTAACCCTGTAGAGTCCGGTGCGGTCAGGTGCTTAGCCAAGTGTTTCCGCCACCTCACATACGGTCTAGCGATCAGGTCCCAAGGGTGACAGTGGAAGCGCATTACCACGTCAGTCAATGAATATTCTTAATTATGCACTAATCTTAGTAATTATTTCTGTACTGTGTTTTGTAACGTGACATCTGGCCAATGACGGACCGTGAAACCTATTCAAATTTGGTAGGGGAGGCGCCTGAATTATCACAAGAAGTTGCACGGCTGGACAAGAGATTATTCAGTTCCTCTTTACTAGATTAATCAGTTTGCGAGAAGAGAATTTGCTCAGTTCTAATACAGACAGGTTCATTGTTTCTTGAGAGAAGTTACTTATTTCTCTTGAAGGAGAGTTCTTGTGTGAGACTAATTACTTGTGAAATTAGTTCCTGTAGAGTTAGTTTTTGTGTGAGACATATTCCTGTGTGAGCTGTATGAATTTGAGTGCCTTATTGGTGTGATGTAAGGTCATTCATCTCTCCTCATTTTCCATTAAGCAGCCAGTTAATTTCACTTCGGACCCCGGTCAGTGAGTGGAAAAGAAAGCGTCGGACGAAGAAGTGATTGGAATAACATCAACACTATTTGTATTATGCGATACATTTGAGTCTAAGGGAGGGGAAACGACAGGAGTCGGAAAAATACATAAAGAGATGTTTCATATTTTGTACTTTTCACCAAATACGTTTTGTCAAGCTGATCAAAAAATTAAGTTTGAAATTGGTGGGATATGTTGCGTATCTGAAGTGTCGAGAAAAGCGAATAGAATAGTAAATTCAGATTATGCCATTTGTGATATATAGCAGGTGCAGGAGGAAAACTATTCCGTTAATAACTGGTATAACGGATCGATCCTGTTGGTTATCTGAGTATTAATCTGTAAGTGTTATAGCTAAATGGTGAACAGCTGCAGATAGCTGCGTGTCACGAGTGTTCCTCAGTGCCTAATACCTTATTGCTCTCATATCCTTTTCCTTTGTATCCTTTTCCTTAGAATCCGGCGCGGTCACGCTCTCAGCTAAGTTTTTCCATGACCTCACATAGGGTCTAGGGACTTACCTCACAAAGGTCACCGTGGAAACAAACCACAAGGTACACCAACCAAAGTCGTTTTATATGTTTTCCTACTACCAATTTTCCTTTATGTTCTTGAGATCGTTAATGAGAAGAGCCTGGCTGACTGAAGCGAATTCAAGTAACATCATCTGGTTGTACTATTCAATCAATATCTGGATGATAACTCGATATTAACTAGCACAGCGGTATGATGTTATCTAAGAAGATCGTATTCGATGATGTGCAAGAAGCTTGGTACAAAAAATCATCAGATGTACTTCAGGTTACTGGATGGAACCTAGATTCTTCCTCTTACAGCCATACAATGTCCCATTTAAAAGTACACATATTCAGAGAAGTTATTTTACTCCCTTTGAAATTCTGGTGTGTTTAGGGAGTGTTTTAATGATATGTGAGTAAAGGCGGTAAAGAGAATATTCGGGCCGATCTTGGTACAAGTAGGCTAACATGAGTTAAGAGAAAATTACAAGTCAAGAATATCACAGCACTGTGTAACCTTCCAGAAGAGCGAAGGCCTCAAACACACAGCCCTAAATCTCACACAGTCATTTCGAATTTCATGTAGGCGTGCTGTTGAACATTGGCACCTCAAGAACTGTTGTACAAAATTATGTTACCTTGTTGACATACTGTTAGTTATCAAATATTTTAAGTCATAAGATGTTGCAGGATGTTACAGTCAAAGTTACAGCGTGGTTGGCTTGTTATACGTGGGCTAATCAAAAAGTTAAGAAGCCATCTTACCCGACATGCCGCATCTGTTCAAATTGCACATGCTATGACAGGCATAGAAGAGCCGTCAGTTTTAAGTTGAAAATTTGCGTAACATTTAAACTTCTATAACAATAAAATCAATAAGCGTGTCTTTGTGGATACAGTCTGTTTACCGAGATGTCAGGGTTTGGGTTCCAGAGACTCTCCAGGTAAAAAAAGGGAAAGATTGTTGTAGGTTAACTTGGTGCAGGCTATGGTCAGCGGAAGCACTAGAATTTCCCGGGCACTGGATATGTATCCACTAGTGCAGGACAGAGCAGTGCGGTAGAGTACAGAGCGGTGCTGTGTGCCTGAACACTGATGCGTTTAATTTCAGACTTCCGCTGCGACGTTGATAAGCTCTGCGCTCTTCTGCGGTAGTACACGGCGTCATTCGATAATTCTTTGCCGACGTTTCGAGACAAACTGTCGGTTCCATTTTCAACGGTCAAGCGTCCAAGCCGAAAAGAAAGCCAAACTGTAACGTAGATACTGTCTTGCTGCTTTCGCGCGGGGTGGAGATCAGTAAGCGCGATGAAAGCAAGTTGGGTTGAACCAGGGTGGTGGGAGGGTGGATGAAGGGAAAACATGTTTAGAATAAAGTAAGATTAGGGGAGGAAAATATAAAGCTAAGGTTAAGTAGATAAAATAAAATAAATAAAACTATATAAAAGTAACCCTAAAAATTAAAATGAAAATGTACAAATAAAGTGGAACAGGAAACAACAGAGAGTGATGGAGGGAGTGGTGGGAAGAGAGTCGTTCGGCGGCCAGTGCTATACTAGATGATCTGTGGGCTAGTGAGGTGTCTGGACGCGAACCGGTCTCGTAAGCCTGTCGCAGTGTAGCCGACGGTGAGAATGGAAGGAAAGTGTGGAACGTCACTATGCCAAGGACGGACAGAATACCAGACAAACGAATGTGTAAATGGAAAGGCTGGAGAGCATAATTAAATGAATAAAATCAAAAATATAAATAAAAGTAGAAAAACAGAGGAAGAAATATAACAAAACACACAAAAAGTAAAAATAAGAAAAAATAAATAAAATAAAAATAAATAAGACGAGAAAACTGATCTGAACATAAAAGTGAAGGCAAAACCAAGTAAAAGTGTAGGGATATAAAACAAATCAACCCAAAATATCTATGGAGAGTCCAAAGAGTATGAATAGAAAGGAAAGGAACCAGGGAGCAAAGGGTGAGAAAAAAGCTCGAACCCAGGTGGGGGGAGTGGGGAGAAGGAAAATTATAGAAACGGATGAGCTACGGAAAGTAGCAATGGGAATAGGGAGAATGTGGAAAGGAAGAGGGAAATGTGGAGCTGCGCCCAAATAATATGAATAGGGAGGATGGCCTGGCTCTAAGTGGTCACGGAAACGTCTCTTTTACCTCCTTAGAGTTAATTATGTGCAGGAAAATAGACGGCTCCCCCCCCCCCCACACTAGCGGTGACCAGCCCACCGTCCTTTTGAGGGCCACATCCTCGCTGTCGACTACCTGCGGCACTCCTATGAGACCGGTTCTCGTCCAGGCATCTCATTGGCCCACAGATCACCTAGCATAGCAGGCATCTCATTGGCCCACAGACCACTTAGCATAGCAGGCATCTCATTGGCCCACAGATCACTTAGAATAGCAGGCATCTCATTGGCCCACAAATCACCTAGCATAGCAGGCATCTCATTGGCCCACAGATCACCTAGCATAGCAGGCATTTCATTGTCCCCCAGATAACCTAGCATAGCAGGCATCTGATTGGCCCACAAATCACCTAGCATAGCAGGCATCTCATTGGCCCACAAATCACCTAGCATAGCACTAGCCACCGGGCGACTCTCTTCCTCCCAAACCCTCAATCTTTTTTGTATCGTTTTTCCAAATTATTTTTATATTTTCATTTTAATTCTTAGAGTTATTTTTGTATTATTTTATTCTATTTTATTTTATTTATTTACCCTTACATTTATGCTTTCCTCCCTTACTCTTACTTTATTCTACACATGTTTCCTCTTCTTCCACACCTCCCTTACCGCTGGTTAAATCTTACTGGCTGCCATCACATTTACTGATGTCCAACTAGCGCGAACCTTTCAAGTTCCGCGCGAACCTTCCAAGTTAGTATCTATGTTACAGGTTGGATTTCTTTTCGTCTTGGACACTTGACCCTTGAAGATGGGACTAATACGTTGTACCGAAACGTCTGTAAACTATTACCACACGACGCCGTGTAATATCGTAGAAAATGCAGCTCTCACAGATGCGTATATTTGCGCTTTACAATTAGCATTCGTCACTTCACTTCACGTAAGATATCAGCTTCAGTCCGTTCAGTTACTTCTGCTAGATGCAGCTGCGGCCTAGACAGAACGAATGAAATACAAGGCACGCACAAGGTGAGATTTCTCTGTTATTGCTTCTTTTCATAGGTGCTTGCACTTGTGCATCTTTAAAACCCTTGATGCAACAGTTCGAAGCACCAGCGGCCGAGATGCCGAGTGGTCTTCGCACGTGACAGGTTTCTCAAAACGTTTCAGATTAACAGTTCGCGATAGATCAGCCAGCAGTGCTCCATATAACACTCTTCTCCGAACATCTAGTTTTATTTAAATAAAAGCCGTTTGATTTTCTGCCTGCAAGATAATAGGCAAGAGCACTCAAGTCAAGCAATTTGTGTGAGTGCGAATGACAGGATGTTCCTATATGAAACCTCAAAAGCATCATTTATTGCAGGACAATGCACATCCATGCTTATGACAGCTACACATCTGCAGGCGTGAGAACTGCAGAAAACCTTAATTTAGGGACGCCTAATACTTACACTATATCAATATTAAATGGTCAGGTCGGGTGCCTTAAAAGCCAAACACAAGGGCGAAGTTTTGAATTATCTTCCGGGACAATTCTGGATTTGAACCCGAGATTTGTACCGCTATACCTGCGTTATATATTGTCAGCTTTCTCTACGAAGATCTTGCCTTAGATTTATGGGGTCCCAAACTTACTTTCTGATCCACGTGCTTAAAATATTTCTTTCGTTTTTTCTTTAGGATAAATTCTTTTATCTTTTAATGGAATTATATTGTGAAGTTCCACTTTACAGAAGGTAGTCGTGACATAATGCAATAGCAGACGGCAGTTCGTAACGAAAGGCACTGCTATTTAAATTCTCCGATTGCATAATATGTTTTGTTCGAAGAAATATTCATCTTTCTTCAGTACCGTAGAAGCAAATGTGTTTACGCCATGCTGAACAATGCATACACCATTACATACATAAGGTAAAAAAATATTATACATAAAACAATTCCGTGCATCGTGACGAAAGGTGAATTCCCTTCAATATAAACCTGACGCTATCTTCCGTCAATTAAAAGTCAACTGAAAGTCGGTATCTATAATGGATGACAAATTGGGTCACGCGGTGACGCAGTTAGTTGCTCACTGCGCTACAATTCGGAGGGTAGAGGGTTCGTTTCCCGATGGTGTCATAATCCTTCCGGCCGCACTATGGTCCTGGGGTCGAATAAGACTCTAACAGAAATTACTACAAGGAATATTTCCTGTAGAGTAAAGGTGGCCGGTGCCTAGGGCTAACAACCTTACCACGTTTATGAACCGATTGCCTGAAATCTGGGATCCCCAATATCCTGGAACCCTCTGGACCTCTCCAGGTCTCTAATGGGATAGCTTCACGTTGTTTTCTGGGAGCGAGGCGGCCCCGTAACCCTCTGCTCAAGTCGCCCCTCATATTCGTTCATTACATAATCTGCCTTAGGAGAGGTCCATAACCTCTTACAAAGCGAGTTCTCCACAGAGTGCCATAGTGCTTCCTCTTTCAGCGTACATTTCCTTAAAGTAATCTAGCAGGAGCTCACGTCTTCTTCCTCAGTTTCCCGTCACTTCCCTCCTTCCCTCTATCTTTCCCTCAATAACGCGTTCTAGACTTCTGGATAAAGCTGGATGAAGATAACATGGCTCTCGAAATGAAGCAGAATATTAAGATCCGCTTTACATCCGCTTACAGGATAACACAAGAGTTTTCCTACAGGACGGCTCCAGAAAATGACACTGCGACACTTCCTGACATCATCATATGTGAATGAAGATGATTGCTTCACAACCATCTAAACACAAATTCACCACCCAGAGAAGAATGGGCTAAACAAAAGAAAAGAAATAAAATGTGTGTAGATGAATATACAGCGTTTGTAGGCTAAGGGCACGTAAAACAAATGAACAAATTGCCGAAATCGAACAAAATGTTTATGGTGTCAGGTAGATTCGATGGCGTTAGGTCATTCGGTCTCCATTAGTGTGAGATTTGAACTCTGTTGTGTCGCGGGATCAAACCTCCTAGCACCTCGCCCAATATTGGAGCGTGTCCCCGCAACACTGCTGGGTTAAGGAATCAGGCTCTCGAAAAATCTAAGTTCGGACCCTGACTCGGTAGTCTGCCAGCATCTCTCGTATAAATATGCAAGGGTCCGGGGACTGCGAGATATCAGTCCCTTATCAGGATCGGAGGTTTCGGGGTTAGAGAGAGAAAGAGCGACACTCAGTAAACTAGCTCCATGAATCCATATTTTGAACATACTACCCTCATATATTAGCTACCCAGGAGCGAGGTTAACACAAAACATGTATCGACCTACGTCATGGGCCAAATAAACCAGCAAGCCACATGGACCTCTATAGACCTAGGTAAACTCAGAAAGTACCCGTCATACATTGTAGGTTTACCATCACGTCTTAGGCCACCAGCAGATAGCCAATTACTATTCTGCGGCGAGGACTGTTGTGGCTTGCTTCGTCGACCAAGGACTGTTCCTTATGACTTGCCGACTAATTGGCTGTCGGCAGAGAGGCCCGTTGATTGAATCACACCAGGCTATTTCAGCCCAACCCTTATACACCCTAATTAGTGCGTCCTTCCGCCCAACTTTGTGTGACAGTTTGTTGCCCCTCTCATGAAACAACCACTGTCCTTGCTGACGAGCTACATTCTTCTCTCTTTTCCTTGGCCTAGGTGTTACATTATTGCTAATTCTTCAACCTTCATAAATACTTCCTATAACTCTTTGTTTTCTGAGACAAGTTGTGGCCTTTGTTTACCATCAACATTAAATTCCAAGACATAACAGCTGTTGTGTCATGCTTCTGTTCGATTTTAACGGTGCCTTCCGTTTTCCGTCTTACTAAATTATAAACTTAAAAGTGTTGTGTAATTTTGTCACTCGTACTGTAATTTGTCGTCATTAGAGGGACGCCATATTCGCAAGATATTGTTCTGAATAACAGGCCTCACAAAGAACCATACTCTCCACAAAGTGTACATAAAGTGTGCTCTAATTACTAATCTATTTGCATTTTAAAATGCCATTTGCAGTTCCATACATTCGGCCTCCATTAGTGTAAGCTTCGAACTCAAAAATGTTGTGTAATTCTGTCACATATACTGTAACTTGTCGTCATCAGATGGGCATCATATTCGCATGACTCTGTTCTGAATAACAGACATCACAATGAAACATGCACTTCCACTCTCCAAAGTGTGTACATAAGGTGTGCTCTAATTACTAATCGTATTTGCATTCTGAAATGCCATTTCCAGTTCCATACTTTCGGACTCCATTAGTGTGAGATTTGAAATCAAAAGTATTGTGTAATTTTATCACCCTATTTAATTTGACGTCATTAGACAGGCGCCTTATTCGCAAGATATTTTTCTGAATAACAGACCTCACAAAGAACCATGTACCGCCACTCTCCACAGTGTGTACATAACGTGTGCCGCTATGACTAATGGTATTTGTACTGTGCAGTGCCATTTGCATTTCAGCACAAATAAAGCGAGGGCAGACACCATCCTTCAGTCAGCCGACAGTTCTATGAGGCTGGTCATCAGAAGCTACGTGGAACCCAGACATTCTTCTGTAAGTACGTGCAGATTTTATGTCTATCATCACAGACATGCGTCTCTCTATAGCTACGAATTATTGAAATTTATAGCTGAGCGTAGGTCAGCAATCGCATTTTTATTATCAAATGCCATTTGCAGTCGAACACAAAAAATTCAGGGCAGACACCAAACACTGTAGCCAGTTGCTGCGCAGTGCGTAGATTCTAGTCACCAGAAGCTGCGTGAAACCCGGACACTCTGTAAGTACATGCAGAATAAACCGAAATATCAAAGCCAAGGTTCTGTGCATCTGCCAATTACTGAAATTCAAAGCTCAGGTAAGTTAGTAACTTCTTAAATGCAGAGTTACGTACAAGATATAAATATACATTGAAAATTCTGCTAACGAGAGCAGAGAATATTCTTAAATATTCAGAGAACACGCCTATAAATCCACGGAAGAAAGAAGGGAAGTCACAATGCGTTTTTAGGCGTCTAAGTCTATTACGTCAGAACAGATCCATTACAGGCAGCGATACGTACGAATAATTTAAAGTATTTTACATTTGTCCATTCCGTTCATCGTTTAGATCGATGTACCCAACTTGTTACAGCAACCTTGTAAATAATAGCCTGTCACTGGCAGTTGGTCTGGAAACTGGCATGTTGTGCTCTGTGAAGATGGTACGCTTGTGCCTAAACATGTCGGAGCCACGTGTTTGGCACTCATATGTAGGTAATAATGCGTATGTGGTTGGTAAAATAATTTGAATACGTTGAAATTCAAGAATGGTTCCGTTTATTTCTTAAACACAGGAATTATAAAGCTGTGTCAAGTAAAATATGTGGCACGCTCTAAAAAGCATAATTATTGCAACTAAAGGAGTTGTGTGGAAAAATTATAGGTAACAATTGTGCTATATGAGCAGCAGAATTCCTTTGCTTCTTTGTGAATCGAAACTGACAGAAAATACGAACATAAGCCCTAGTGTAAAATTGAACCATGCAATTTATCTGACATACAGAGCAGATCTTAGTACCTGAGAATAAAATAATGAACGTTAAAGAAGTGTAACAGATACTCAAAGAGATAAATCATGTAGATATTATGAATGTCTCTCACAATGAGGGAGGAACAAAGACTGAGGGTGTTCGAGAATAGGGTGCTGAGGAGGATATTTGGGCCTAAGAGGGACGAGGCGACAGGGGAGTGGAGAAGACTACATAACGAGGAACTTAATGCCCTGTACTCAGCGCCAAATATTATTCGGGAAATCAAATCGAGAAGAATGAGATGGACGGGGCATATAGCATGTATGAGGGAAAAGAGAGGTGCATACAGGATTTTGGTGGGGAAACCTGAGGGAAGGCGACCAGTTGGGTGACCCAGGAGTAGATGGCAGGATAATATTAAAAGTGAATCTTCAAGACGTGGGATGGGGCATGGACCGGATTGTGGTGGCTCAGGATAGGGACAGGTGGCGGGCTCTTGTGAATGCGGTAATGAACCTCCTGGTTCCATAAAATGCGGGAAATTTCTTGACTATCTCAGAAACTGTTAGCTTCTCAAGAAGGCCTCTGCTCCATGGAGTTAGTTAGTTAGTTAGTTAGTTAGTTAGTTAGTTAGTTAGTTAGTTAGTTAGTTAGTTAGTTAGTTAGTTAGTTAGAGATTATGAACACATCCAGTTGGGAGGGTTATGTACGTAGAAGTAAAAATTTATGGACCTGATTTTATTTCATGTGACAAGCATAGCGGAGCAAACATAGTGTCATGTGAAATGGTGATGTGTGCTATATTATTCTGTGTATTTCTTTACAGTACAGGCGGTTCTCTCAAAAGGAGGAAAGCTGCAAGATATATTTTAACATACGCAAGAAATATATGACTTGAAGCACTCACATTTTGCAGAATTGTGGAAGAAATTTATTTTGTGTTACTACTGAATACTTACATCTCACACAATTCCTACACTTGCCAGAAAGTCAAATGTCTCAACGGGCAATGGTTGCTGTAATTTTTATATTTGTCTTAACTTCGTGTCGAGTTCACGGGTCTCTGAGGATTACCCCTCCTAAATATCCCGTCGTGGAATATACAAAATTAGTAAGCGAGGAACACTTCGGTGTTGGACGTTCACTTGTGATAGTTCTGCTCCTTGGGGAACACGACTCAAGTAATAACGAAGTGTCTTATTTGATTAAGGCTTTGCATACATCGGGAAATGGTCTATAGTGGTGCTTAATGCCGCATACGAGATAGAAGAATATAGGAACCTCGAAACACACAAGCACGGCAGTTACTTCATGCTCATATCTTGACCCTGTCAGGATTGGGAAGAACATATTTCGCGTTTCCGGTAGCAGCTGTCAAGATTGCGTTTCGGTAACACGTGGGAATCGTGGAAAGCAACGGCCAAATTTGTTGTCTCTCTCTAATGTCAAATTGCACGCATTTTGAGGGCACACTTATTTCAAGAGCTATCCTCAGTGAACTTTGGGCTTATGGAGTTACGAAAGCTACTGTCCTCTTCATGCAGCCAAATGAGCACGCAGGTAAGGACATCGAAAGAAACACGTCTCACTGGGCACAAGGCACACACTTAGAAATGAGCACTTGCTATCCTTACGAAAATTCAGACAGGTGCGATCCCATTGATGGCACTGTACCTGTGCAGGTGTTCACAGCAAGAAATATCAGCAACATTAGGAAAATTGGTTTATACAAAGCATATTTTGAAATAAATTTGCACCAGTGTGCAATAAGAATGCATGCCAATGTAATTCCTCCTCTTGTCAATGGGCCTAAACGCGTTTGTTACCAAGATTATGACTGTCACAATGTGTATGAAGATGGATTGGAAATTGAACTGTCAAGAATAATTGCAAATTCACTCAATATGTATTTGAATATTCAAGATCTCCGTGAAGAGGTATATCGTAACGGCACTCATTACATGTATATCGGGGGTATGATACCTTTTATTCGGTCTCGGGATATGACAATACACAGAGTTATCTCACTGTACTGTTTGCCTGGAACACGCCGTGTGCTGTAAAATACCAAAGATGGAGTCATTTCTTCAAGATATTTTCTGTAGACATGTGGATATCTTTTCCTTTGTCATTGGTCTTGACTGTCATTACAGCCCGCTGCATTTCATACTGTCGCCGACACAAATCACACTTGCACGAACTCCAGTCTTACGGCGATTTTTTAAGTATCACAGCCGATATTATATCCGTCTCACTGCCTGTGTCGGTAAACAGACCGCCGCGATCTACGTCAAAACGTGTATTATTCTTTTGTTGGGTGTGCTACAGTGTTGCCATCAGAACAGTGTTCCTGGCGTACTTCACCACATACGTTATTGAACCAGGCTACGAGAAACCAATCAGATCTCTAGATAAAGTGCTAAAATCCGAAAAGAGTTTTGGTTTCCCTGAAAGAAGTGAAATACTTTATGCCTATAGTTCCGACTCTGTTGACTTAGCAACTCTCAGAAGCGCTGTTCGCTGCACTGACTACGATACTTGTTTCAAATGGGCAACTCTATATCACAACATCTCAACAATTTTACACGACGTTAAAACAGAACAATACCGTAGAGCTGGAAAGTGGACAGATGAAAACAAGAGACCTTTATTTTGTGAACGGGAAGATGGTCTTGTTAGAAACCTTGACTTTGTGTTTTTGGTTGAAAAAGTACACCCTCTCTTGGAGTATATAAATTACGTCATAACGCAATCGTTGAGTGAGGAATTTCTATGCAAATAAAGAAAAGATATTCTGATAAAGAGAAAATAGAGTCAGAGCTTGACCTTTATAGTTTCGAGGACCGTTACTTTGCTTTCAGTATCAGACACCTGCAGACGGCGTTTTATCTCTTGGTACTGGGATATGTACTGGCACTTGCTTGTTTTATGATTGAAGTCAAGTGGTACCGTTACAGGTCAAAGGGCGTGAAAGAAAACATACATCTCTCTCACGGAGAGACATAAACAGACAGTTGAGGAGCCTGTCTGAATTAAATCTGCGGCTGTACAGCTGATTTTATTACACGGCCCTAGCAACTTCAAGCAGTGATCGATTCTATGTGAAAGGCTAAGACACACATTATGGAGCGAAGTTTTGAAAATAGAATCCTTTTTCTGTGTTAAGGTAACTAAATATGTGTAATGCATTCATGTGACAGAGCGGTATAAATGTTGTAATTGTGTATTTGAGGCAATGTATTGGGAAGTAGAATTACAATATTTACGGCACATTATTGTCATTATATTCGATCCTCTGCTACAGTTAACCAGAGGACAACAAAACAAAGAGTTTAGCGCATGTGCAAACCCACGTACCGCAGTGTATTGAGGTCACAGCCAGTGCATGACATGTTTACAGCACGTTCTGAATTAATTCCTCTCATTATTGAAATAGAATTCTCCATTATATCAATACTTGTACTTCCCGAACACTGTTGATGGCTGCACGTGAAATATCTGTCCAAGCATCACATAATTGTGTCATTGAATGTAAAAGTAATAAAAATTACAGTCAGATGATAGAAGGAAATATTTTCTGTACAAAGAAATGTTAGGTGAGAGGCACATCGGTAAAGACGTGCATTCTTGGAAGTATTCTAATTGTAATGATGGAATTACAAGGGGCAGGTTTGTGTTCCTTGAAAGGACCTTGAGCATTCAACCATTCCCTGGGCAGGGGGGAGGGAGGGGGAGTAGCGAGAGACACATTTACCTGACCGGCTTACAATAAGCCTGTATTCTTATTTTTGGGACGGGTCTTTAACTCAGTCGCTTCCTCGATTCACCTCGATTCAGTCCTTCACTTTTCAACTTCTCCTCAGCTGTCCGCAATTCCCGCGACACTATTGCACTTACTACTGTGTCTCCTTGCTGCTGCTCTTTCTATTTTTGTGTGCGTTCACAAAATTGCGAAAAGCGACTGTTAGCTTCTTCATGTCTGTTTCTCTGTCCGCCCACAGGAAAAATCTGAGCTCCAAATTAACGGGATTCCATGAAATTTGGTATTTACATATTTGTCGAAAATGTGTCATGAAGGTCAAGTTTAATTAAACTCTGACGAGAATAGAGTTTATTTTACGTGAAGACCTACGTAATTTATGGTCATATCTCGCTGAATTCTTCCTAGAATGAGGAATATTGCAGACAAATTTGTAGAGAAAATCGAAACACGCATTCTATGTTCAATATATTTTTTCCGAAAAACGTACCGTTTGTGAGATAATGGGGAAAAAGTGCTATAGCCAGACAAGCCACAGATGACAATATAATACGGCGCATGCGCTTTGCATGCTGGATGAATGAGGCTAGAGACACACTCGGACTATTTAATAATTACTGCTTTTCCAAGGCAACAACGGTTACGCGAACGCGCTTAAATGTTACGTTATACGTACATTGCCCGTCTTGTTTAAATGTGTTCAGTTCATAATATGTCTGTGTATGACTAATTCGATTTCCACGCCCTCAATAACTGGTTTCTAAGCGAAGCCATGCGCACTTTTTTACCGCTGAAAGCACTTGGCACTTGCTGACGGCATGACTCTAATAATTTGCGTATTATATGGCTTTAGTTATATTAGTCACAGGAGAATGTGGAAACTGTATACAATTACATAAAATAATTGTTTTCCCAACTCGTACACAAAGAAATTATATACAGTGAGTCATATATCTGATCCCGACATGTTTCGATGTATATCATCTTATCATCAGGGGATTATTAGAACATTAGGAAAACAGCTGAAGCAAGCCAGTCTTTGTACTCACAGGTCTATGGAATCATCGCATTCAGTTTTTCTGTCGTTAGTGAATCACTTATACCGTCTAAAATCACTGAGAATTGGTGTTGCAAATCCCACTATAAGACACTGCAGATCCCATGAAATACTCAAATGATGTTGAATTCACTGCGGGTGAGGCGGGGCTGGATCTGTCTTTTCAATAGCAGTGTGTTGTCCAAGTTCGTTGTTCACGTATAATGTCTAAAAAATTTTAAAAACACAAAAACACATGAACTGAGGCACTGATATTATGATGAATCACTCATAAATAATTTAAAAACGTTAAAACACAATTTAGAGTTGATAATACTGATTTGATGATGAAGCACTGATATTCTGGTAGTACAAGGTGTTGGTGACGTGTCGTGTTGAAATGTGCCAGGAACGCGGTGAAAAAACGTTAAAAGTCTACGAAGACTTGACCTGTAAAAACATGAATTTAATTATTTAAACAGACCAAGGTGATATGAACAATGCAAACACTGGGAAAATGGATACGTACCGGAGTGAAATACGACAGACATTTGTGGTCGTAGCAAAGTGGCTGCCGGTGAACAAGTGAAAGGAAAAGAGAAAGGGTTAGGTGTCTAGCTGGAAGGTATGTCTATCGATCACAAGGTTGAATAAGGGATTGTGTTCATTGGCCGTTTGCCCACCCATGAGTAGGCCGTGATGTTGACAGAGCTGTATGAAGTCATTTTCCCAACAGGTCATATGTTTTCCCTTTGTGCATGTGTTTAGTAGTTGTATAGTGCCCTGCATGGTCCCAAAGTTGTGTATCAGTGATTTTATACGGTATAAGGGATTCACTAACTACACAAAAACTGAATGCGACCATTCCATAGACCTGTGAGTACAAAGACTGGCTTGCTTCAGCTGTTTTCCTAATGTTCTAATAAGCCCCTGATGATGATGTGATACACATCGAAACATGTCGGGATCTGTTATATGACTCATTTGATATAATACGTAATTTCTTTGTGTACGAGTTGGAAAAACAATTATTTGATTTAGTCACTATTATTATGTACATCCACGCATTTTACGGCTTCACTTTAAAAGTTTTTCATGTCAGGGTTCAAGATATGTGGTTCGATTGAAATTAAAATTGATAACATGGTAAATTATGCCTCTATTTGTTCTAAATACTTAAAATACAAGATATAACATTCCTAACAATTATTTACAAAGTGAATGTGATTATGTTGATATTAAAATTTTTATAATGATATTTTGAAAAAGAGTGCTTGGTTATGTATTCCAGCGTAGCGTTGATCTGTTGAAGATCTCGTCCTGTACGTTGTTTGTAATAAGTGGCCGGTGAGGTATAGTGTACCGATCGGTATCTATAAGTACACTCTCCACCCCATGGGGCAGATACGGGGGTAGAGGTGTAGCTCCACTCATTCTTTACCCTATCGCCAGATGGAGATGAGTACCTACGCCACTTTACCGCCTGAAAATATCCCCAGTACCCACAGACATTCTGGACGTTTTGGAGACGAGAAAATCACTTGACCTTACTGAGATTCGAACCCCGGAACGTCCAGCCAGTAGCTCAGTCGATAAACGGGTTCGACTACTACGGCTCCAAATACATAATATTCTCAGCAGTCTTGAAAATTCCAAGTGTTCTTTTAGGGCATGCTAAATTATTATATTAAATTATCCTGAAGGCTGAACCTTCGTCGTTGTTTCGGATTATAAACAGTAATAAATGGCGGTTCTCATATCTGAGAGAAAAAAAATTAAATCAAACGTATCATATAGTCAACAGATATGTTGTGGCGTGCTTTGGACCCTGTTTAGCCAAAGAAGGCCCATATCTAGGAAGGGAATCGTGAAATAATCCCGGTAAAATGTCAGGAGTTACGTTTTTCTCCAATGTAAATGTGACACAGAGTACAATGAATCAGCTAGTAGAATCAAGTTACTTATATGTTCGGAATAACACAACTTCAAGAATAGCTTTTATCCTAATTTGTAAACTACGACATGTTTCGGCCTATCTTCTGGCCAACATCATATAATTTAATTACAGCTGCATAAAAGGAACTGTTAGATGGAGACCTCTCCACATACAATGTACACAATATTCATAAATAAAATATTATTTCAAATAATGGAATAATAAAATATTTACAATTAGTTAAAACAAGAGTATTTTAATAGCGTTCTTCTGCGGCCTGTAGGTCGGCAGAAGAACCTGCTTAATGATGTGCGGGTGTGTGGCTGTAAGAGTGGCGTGGCTGGTGTGTGAGTACAAATTAGACTGTAGTATGAAGATAGTATAAAGCCATAAAATAGGCTCACTAAAGTACGCAGCGGGTACATGTATCAGCTTTCCTTTCTAAACCCCTTCTATCACTGCTATGGACTGTTGTTGAACTTGCAGCCGTACACTAGGAATCTGCTTTCGTATTAAACTGGAGTATTCTGTATCTGCTGTGTTAAATAGTTTCAAAGTGTTCTGTATCTGCTGTGTTAAATAGTTNGTGTTAAATAGTTCCAAAGTGTTCTGTATCTGCTGTGTTAAATAGTTGCAAAGTGTTCTGTATATGCTGTACTGAACTGGAATATCAAAGGTCTACCATTAATTTAAACAGAGATATTCAGTATCACTTCCTATAAGAATGCACAGTTGATGTAATGATACACGAATCTGGAATATCCGAGATAATAAACGTAGTGGAAGGGAGTGTCCAATTAAACAGCACACCGACACTTAATCAATAAGGGTCCGTTGGTTGTAGATGCATTGTAAGCTGGTAGCGACGTGTACCGCAACGTTGGTAGCCTGGCGGGAGGAAAGACCATGAAGGTAGTGAAAAGTGGTGGGGGCAGTCACACTCGGTTGTATCGCCTAGCTGCGTAGCAGAGTGAGCTGAAGCGGAGCGTATGATGTGTAAATCTGCACTTCCCTTAGTAGTACAAAGATGTAACAAAGAACTTATAACAAGACACAAAATAAAGAAATATGCAAAATGAAATATTACACATCATATGAAAACTCCACGAAGTCAAATAATACCTGACGCAGATTACCTCATATGATACCGCGGTAGCCCCTACGCGGCTTCCTAACTCGGTAATTTGGACCCCAAAGCACCATTATGGCCAGAACCTTCTCAAAATACCCAAAAAGTGTGGAGCATCTACCTCACACAACAACATACCTGAAGAGCAGTAGTGACCTGCTGCCCCACTGCCTTTTTCTCTTTGGCGGCGAAACACCTGCCAACTCTACCTGTCTCAGAAGCTGGAGACAAAGTGTGTCGCGTTAGAATTGCATACCCGGGCTATGCTCCAGTCGCAAGGTCACTTCGTCTTGTTTACGTGAACCCGATGCTCCAATTGGCCGCGGGGGATCACACCACTCACGCCATGAGCTAATCTATTCAGAAAAAGAACCGTAAATCGGGTACACTTGCTGCAAACCCTAATAGATCTAACCATAAACTGCACACAATTTAAAGAAAAATTCCAAAACACTACATAAATATCCACACCGAATAGCTGACATTTTTACTAGCTAATAAAAGGATGTCCAATAAATCAGGAAACCCCAATTAAAAGTGCTACATGCTACGCTGCTCATACTGCCATGAATTTCCCCCCACGTTTAAGAATTCCATGCGCGAACTGGTTAAAGGGGTTGTCATTTTTGTCTCTCCGTCTATTCGTTTCCCTTAACGCGTAATGGATTTTGATTAAGTCTCGTTAGCAAGAAGTTGAAAGTACATATTCTCCAGCTGTCTGTTGCTTTATCGATGTTGGCCTACTTAACCGAATCTTTAACTCGAAAATCGTGAAGCTGGAAATATATATAAGTTATCCCTAAATACATTACAGACATGAAATGGACATGTGCAATAAAGTATATAGTAATTACTAAAATGTTTAGAAAAATTATAAACGAAGGGAAATTACATTTGAATTCATAGTTTTAAAAAGAATTAGGTAAGTGGGTAAAGCGTTTAAAGAACTAAAACACCCTATATGGGGGGCTGCAATGCATTCAACCCTATAGAGAGGCAATGATACGCACACACGCAGCAGTGTTGCCTAATCGCTTACATTCTAACCCGTAACCGCTCAACAAGTATTTCGCGAGCAACGTTGTGCCCGCGGAGATATTTGAAGGAAGAGGTCATTTAGCACTTTCCCTGAGAAAGCCGCCATATAACGCCCTACCAATTTCATCCGTTTGCTGGCAAAACACGAAAGACAACTTACCACCCTTCTGTACAACCAGGTTACCTAAATTCTTATTGGTAATGGCAGTTCTTTGTCAGAAGTGGAATTACTTTGTATGCGATTGCGGAATGATGATGTTACGCGCGCGTGTGTATGTGTGTGTGTGTATGTGTGTGTGGATGTGTGTGTTGTGAGACAGAGCAAGACAGATTATTTCGTCTTCGCCTTCTGTTAATTACGACACTTGTGCAACCCACAAATTCATCCAGCAGCATACCAGTTGGGGATATTAAAAGGTTAAAGTCAAAACACTAGACCCATGAACCAGTGACACATGTTTCACAATGATTCAACAAGCACGTACACTCAGTGTTGTGAGTTTTGAAAATAATTACAACAAAATTATCATCATAATATCACTTTTATTTACAAGTAACATTGCTAAGTTGGAAGTGAACGTGAAAGTCTCTCATTCTTAAATTTCATAAGGTTCATAGAACAATAATGTATTGTCAGACTGCATAAATTATAAAGCGTTGATAATGGTCACTCTTAATTACAAAAGAATAATACCCGAAACATTTACATGTACAGAGGAAACACACATAATTCTTTCAACACATTAATGCCTCTGTTTGCTGTTGATCATACTTCAGGTCGTTGGTGTGTCCATAACAAATTGTTTATATTTTCACTGTGTGTACTATCACTAACTGTATGGAAAATAATTAATGCCGCACTGGCAGACAATATACAAAATTATTTACATTAATAACATCAGAATTAAGAATGCTGAATAGCGAATCTAGCTGAAACTAATACCTTAGGCTTAACAACTTTTCCTTATGGGACAGTTTGTACTGTTTTCTCAGTAGAGCATTAGGTGTTGAATTTCCCACAAATAATTGCAGATGCAACGAATTTCCTGTGTTCGAAAACCGAGTGTTGCAACAACTAACTCCTTGAAGCAGAACACATCCCGAGAGCGTGATAGCTCCTGTCCTGGCTACATAAACAGACATTTTGCGGAAGGCAGATTTCATTATCACATTCACAACAGCCCAACACTTGTCCCTATACTGAGCCAGTTCAAACCAGGGCACACCCTCCCACCCTACTTCTTTAAGATCTATTTTAATATTATCTCCCATATATGCCTGTCATCGAAGTTCTCTCTCTCTCTCTTTCACGCTCTTTTCTCCCCCATATGTACCACATGCCCTGAACATCTCATTCTCCTTAATCTGATCACCTGAAAAATATTTTGTCTTGTGTACAATAGGTTAGAAATTCTTTTATGGCTTTGAATCCTGGCCTAGTCTTTTACAAAGCCAACCCAGGAATAAGAGTTAAGGAGCTGTATCGAAGTTATAAACAAGTCTTGTTCTGTCTGCTCATACAAAAATGCAGCACTTCTCAGAGTAAGTTTTAATAAACTGGCAATGTTATATTTGCTGTGTTAAACTACTCTAGCTGTAATCTGTCACCAACTTCAGCAAATATAACTTCTATGTTACAAACTCTTGGAAGTTTCTACAAGACTTATCTGAAAGGTTTATACTTACTGCAAGAGTTCTACCTTGTTCAGAAATTTCACTTTATACACCCACTTGTTCAAAACAGAATAGCTGAATTTGTAACCCCGTTAAGGTTTTAACTTCCTCTTCACATTCTGGCCAATAGGAAGACAGGAAACTTTCAGACTGTCCTTTGTGTCTTAATAGACTGTGTCATACAATAGCATCTCACCATAAAATTGTTATGTTTGGCTCTCACAAATAGCTCCTTTCCACTTTAATTACACTGAATAGCACCTTAAATCCCCTGCCTGGAATTGAACCTGCATTTCCTGGTCACCCTACACACAGCCTAGTCACTATACTGATTTAGCCTACTGAGATATTCTGGGTTTTAATACACTAGAATTTACATTTTCCAAATATTAATTTTCTCAAAATTAAAACCGCTGTGATCAAATATTCCTTCAATACAAATGTATGAAAATTATTCTTGCAGTTTTCTATATTCAGTTTTTATGACAGGTTGGAATGAAAGGTGGATGATCATTCTACTCTCATAGAAACACAAATGTGATTTACACTTCCAAGCATGAACAGCGTGTCTCATTGTTTCCCCTTCCTCATCACATTTCAAACTCTCTCTATACTACACAAAGCCAGTGTCACTTTACTTAAGAAAAGTAAACTGTACTTGTCCTGTTTATGTACACATAAAATATATTCCATAAAGGACACACATAGCTATATTTCATTGGTTCACAGCTACAAGGCATAAATAAGTGTTCACTGTGTGAATACATAACAATAAAACCAGCCGCAAGAGAAGCTAAAATATATTTGTGTCTACAAAAATACCACTCAGCGTAATGACTGTAATTAGTGTTCTATAATTGTTTCATATATATGCAGACACACACACATACACATAAATCAAATACAAATACAAATTCAAATATATTCAAATATTTTATAATCTTTGCCTCTGTGTAGTATATCACTCATAAATAAAAACATCATAAACATAAAAAATTCCTCTAGTCTGTCCATGAACAAATGAATATAGTAATAATGAAGGTCTGACAAGAGAGTCCATGACGACACAGTACTCACATGCCCATTGTTAATATAGTGTTCACGTTTCAGAAACATTAAATTGAATTACTTTTACCATTTTTACAGGATACTGTTAGAAGAAAGTGTCTTAGTCTCCAAAGCATTGAACTGTAAGAATCTGACTTGACAGTAAGAAGGATGAATTATAAACCAGAAATGACCAGTCAGTCAAGACAGAATGTGACTGTTATGATTGTTAAGCAATCCCTGTACAGGCCTGGACATACCCTGAGGATTCCAGGAGGTTGAGGCTCCCAGAATTTCGAGACAATAGGCATAGGAAGGAGGTGAGGTTGACAGCCCTAAGCCGGTCGCTTGCCCCCCCCCCCCCCCCCAGGAAATACTCCTGGTACTCATTTCTTTCAGAGGCTGAGTCGGCCCAAGGGCCACAAAACGGCCAAAAGGATTATGTCATTGAAAAATTCCAATGACAAAATGCAATCGAACCCGCGCCCTTATGGCTTGTAACACAGTGCCTCAAGCAACTGTGTGACTGCCTGCCCCCTATTCTGATCATACAGCTTCTAATTCACACACAGCACCTTTTGATCAACGTGATACTTTTAGATCATATTTACAAGGAGCCAATATACTTCTGCAATGCAAGAAATACAAACAAAATTTTATTTTTTAATTTTTATGGAAGTTTGAAGAACTAGTCCACGTGTATTTGTGAGAAGTCAAAAAAATTTTCCATTTCTATTACATGCAAAATAACATACAAAAAGTATAGAGTCTTCCATTATTCAGGAAGCAAAAAATTGTGCAAAAGCACAAGAATAAGTGTGCAGTAGAAGTTTTCATTTGTAATAAATTAAAAATGATGCCTTAAAGTTGTAAACGAGACCATTATTTACAGTACATGACTACACTGGAGGCTTTCTACATTGAAATTAATTGTAAATAACATTGATTCTTAATATATAAGTAATTTGAAACAATCAGTACAATATTGTGCATTTTCTGAATAAAGCAATTTGTTCATTTACTTTATATTTTTTTGGATTATTTCTTACATATGTCCTCTGAATATTATGGGAGAAAAACCTGCAATATGATTAAATAAGAGTAAACATTATGTGAGAGACTTGAGGTGCTCACAGTGGTAAATATACGATTTTGGTTTTCTGTGATGTGACGTCATAGTGTTTGATAGGCAGGTATAATGGGCGTGGAAGAAACAGAGATCCCCAGCTTCACGGCTCTTCCACCCTGAAGACACAGAGACTAGGTTACTTGGAAATGTTGGTGCCTACCTACCAAACTACATCGCATCACAGCTCGGTAGGCACAACCTTAGCGAACTCTCTGGTTTCTTCAGTCAAAGTTAAAAAGTTTAAGAAGTTTAAAAATGTAACAGATTTGAGGTTTTGTAACCATTTGTCATGAAGATTCAGGCATTTCTATCCTAATAAACAAAGCTACTATACAGAAACAAAGTTGCAATTATGAATTTATTGTTTGTATCAGACTTTCCTAACCACAGCCTTTCATGGACAGTCTTCAGTACTGTATGTACGTAATTCCAAATTAAAAATATTAAACATCATATAGATATTTAAACCTTATCAAACCACAGGCCTAACATTAAGTTTTTCCATGTACTGAACAAAATGTAACTCTTAAACCGTTAGTATTCATAGAATATCAAATTCTTAACACATGTATGATGCAAATGGCAAAGCCAGCAGTAATTCTGAATGTTGTAAATTGATGACATCCCTGATGATGGCCGAGCACAGGCCGAAACAAGTCAGAAATAACATTGTAAAAAATAAAGTAAGGATTAACACAATCATCTAGTCATACAGGGATAAAGTTTCTTAATTGTCTTTGTAATTCTGTGCACAGCAAATACAAATGATTTCAAACTTATCCCTTCTAAATTACTGTACTGTCACATTATGATACTTTAAACTTCTGTTGTCAGAAAATAAAAACTTGATATTGCTTTCCTTTGTTGGCACAAGGAGCTCATCATTATTAAAGCTACACTTGCCCAGGTAAACAAGCAAAACAAAATAATTTGTATGACTGAACCAGTTATTTTGATCTTAAATATCTATGCAAACCCAATCAAAGCAGAAATCTTGTTTAGGAATAGGTTACAGCTCCATATCCTATACACAGTTTGAGATGACCATTTTTCTGTCACTTTTAATATTTTTAGAGGTGCAGAATAGTCTTTGGAAATCTATCATGGATCAGCAGCACTGAATGAAGAATGTTACTTTAAAAACAGCTGTTCTGTTCTGCGGACTCAAACAGCAACTTGCATACAGCACGATCATATCCAGTTATTTAGTGGCATGCTGCCATAGTTCATGATGATGGCACAGTGACAGATGTGAGATATGGTGGAAGAGTGAGTTCAAGAATGTGCTGTGTACTGGGAGAATACAGGGAAGTGTTTGTACAAATGCAAAACATCAACTCAGAGTCACTCAACTCAACTGGCCAGTCCAAGACTGCCTGTGCAGCAAAATGTGAAAAAGGATGTATACCTTCTCTCCTGAGCAATGCAATGACTGCAAGAAATGAAGTTACTGAACTGAAAAAACCGTCCAATCACACACACTGTCTCTTAGATGCTGCAATCCAAGATGATGTCCTATCAAACTGACAATGGATACCCAAGCATATTTGCACCTGAACTGGTTGGTCAACAAGCAAAACTACGGGTTTTGGAGTATCTAGAACTCCGCAATAATCAATGTACAAGAAATACGTCAAAGTTAGATCACTTGTTGGTGTAGAAGTTCTGCTCCAATATTTATTTTCCTTTACTACTTTGAAGGCAATGGGCATGTAGAAACTTACACTGGGGGGAACTTGAAAGTATATACAACTTACGTCTGATTTAAACACTATGTTATAGATATAACTGTAACATAATATTGCTTGCAACTGCATTTGTATACATATACACGTAAGTAATACTCCACGAGTCTCACACCTAATTTAAATCATAAGGTGTAATCTTCTTGACTTTTTATGTTCAACTACAACTTCTTAATTTTTTATTTTATTTTCAAAAATTCCAATGTATTAGCCATCAGCCAAGTTTAGTGGCTGATTTATGCTGAAGGGTAAATCACATAAAACGTTTGATATCATCCTGCGTACCAGATCTGGGACTTTTTTAATTTCGATTTTTGGGGGAGGGGGTTGCAACATGGCAGCCCAACACCCGCCTCGTTGGGTGCAATTGTGTGAATAAAATACTTAACCTTTTAAAGCCTAGCGGTAACTTTACGTACCACCAGGTTTAACATTAAAAAATTCTACGCGGTGCCCACATTGCGTTTATGTGTTTTGTACGGATCTCAGAACAAACAGCAACTTTTGCCTTATAAAACATTAAGAGACTGGTTTTTATAACTGAAGTGGAGAGTGTTTACAGCACGGTACGCACTGAGTCCTTATATAAAACAGATACGCTTCGTCTTTCAAGGGTTAAAATTTTATATCAAAACAAAACTGAGCACATACAGCCATTTAATGTTCAATTCAGTATATAAGATTACATTCTTCAAACATACGAAGTCCCTCCTTTGAATTAAGTTGGACTGAGTTAGGCTCTCACAGACCACGTATCGCTGTTCCTCTATATAACACTGTCCATGAAAGCCTGAGACACATTTTTAGCTTGAATTAATTATCTATTATAACATTACCACTGCCAGTCCCTACATGTCTACCAACAAATCATGTAATCACATTAAAGCAGTCTATTAGGATAATGTGCATTCTTACAGTATTCCTGCTTCTGAAATTTGCCACATACCTTTTGTGACAAGTGTCTGCTTGTAATATTATACTTAGAGATAAAATATTAGGCAATGACACTGTAATGATGATTTAAATCTATGTACCTAATCTACCCTAAAGTGTACAGTTTAGCACAAACTTTGTCATTTATACATAGCTGTACACAGTATCAAAGAACAATAAAAATCAGATGTCAGGGACATTTCTCTACTGTGTAAATATCACAGAATTTCTATGGAAGAGATAATACATAAATCTAAGGCAATACATATGCTAATGCAAAATGCATTTACAGCTCTAGGAACCATAAAATAAAGTGAAATTTGTTCATACAAAACCTGGGTCCAGTGATAATAATGATACATATACCCATAAAATTATAATCTAAAACATACTTAAAAATGAGTATATCATTTCAGCCAGTAAAGAAAGCTTTATTTAAACAAATCAGCAGCAAGATTGTTTGTGCTTTATTTAGCGCGATTAGAAACACCAACAAAGTTCTGCTGACGTTTAACAGTACTCTCCTCAGTATAATCTGTGGCAAACCCCAGTTAAATAACATATATTAAATATTAAAAGTCATAGTGCATTCAGAGATCATTTAATTGACTTAGATATAAATAAATGCTTATTCTTAACTCTTTACTATATACAAACTGCTATAGCGTAAATTACAGTTGTCCTTGTGTACAACATGAAGGCAAGTGGTGAGTGAAGTAGTAGTCCTTAACCACAGTACTAAAAGGGGGGTGGGTGTACGATAAAATACCATCGGCACTTAAACAGTAACTGACAAACTGCAATGGAAATGCAGCAAAACATAAAACTCCACAAGAAGTTGAGCCTTGAAAAAATTTTTGTTAAATAAAAATAAAGGAACAACACAAATTTTTAACTGGAATGAAAGAGTATTAGGGAAGTGCAAATGAACGAGGAATCTCAGACTTTAATGACACAGTGTTCCATGTAAATATTATTTTTAAGTTTTAACCCAGTCACTTACTGTTGCATTATGAAGAAAATAGATCAAATACTCTTTTGTTATAAATTACAACAAATTTGCTCCACAGCTGTTTAATGATCTTGGTACTATTTCTAACAAAGAAAATTCTTGTGAATAACAAAGTAGGTGCGGCTCATCAAAATCAGAAAATTAAAATCATAAATTTAAATACAATTTTGAATAATACATCAAATTATTTAAGGTATTATACATAATATACATTATAAGTAATACATAATTTCCTTGAAGCTGTGTGTGTATGTTTTGTTATTGATAACGTGTATTTGCTTAAAAGAAATACCATTCAGGTTTCTTGTTCACTAGTAGCAAACAGACTCACGTGTAAGAGAACAAAATATCATAAATTTAACCATTCCTTTTCATGCAGCTAGGATAATCCACTCCTTCTTACAAGTACGCAGTATGGATGGCAATCCACAAGATTTTGTGTGAGATATCAACATAGAAGAGGCAGCACTGGACACTGCTAAGCAACACAATATATATCACCATTATGTGTGAGATACAGTGAAACTCGCTTAAGATGTCCCTGGTTAAGACGTTTTGCCGCCTAAGATGTCAGGATAAAAAGCGCCAAAATTCTCCCATTTGATTAACATTACACGTTGCACTTTTAATACATTCCCGCATAGGAAAATTTCCTGCCTAAGAAGTAATAGAAGTTGACGATGAGACCATTTTTTACCTGTTTAGTACATTTTCTGGATCAAGATCTTAAACACTTTCCCCAAGTTTCCATTCCTTATGTTTCCGAAATACAGAGTTCAAATAATGCCGTCAGTTCATACAGGTTAATCGCCAAGGTCATTTTCGCAAGTTTCACATAGCAGAGTGACCCAACTGCATGGTGCGAGGGCATCGTATTTCTCCCGCAACACAGAGAGTGCAATGAGGCAGTCTCCGCTACTCGGTCTCTATCACTCTTCTATCACAACAACCGAAAGGAAGTCTTGCGGGCCGGAAGTCTATCCTAGCTGTTCCGTGACATGCATGAGCATGCCATCGTCAACACTAGCATGTGGAAGCTGACTTGCCGTTTCAACTGGCCAGCACTAAGAAGGAACTCAGGCAGCCAATAACATTTGAAGTTCAGGCGTGCTAGCCGACACCGCCCAGTGTTCCACCGTGCTGGCGCGGAGTTCTACAGTGAGGCGCGTAAGCCATGTGGAGGTGGAAGCTGCCCCGCTGGGGAACAGCAGTCTGATGCCAGATGCATGGGTGCTTGCACGTGACAACTTGTTTAAACCTAATTTATCAAAGGTAATACAAATGTGTCGTGGCGTGGCATGACTGAGAAAAATTTGTGGTCACTGTGTGCAGATACATTACAACAGCAATTCCAGAAAATAAATTTAAGACACTGCTGAGTAAGTGAAAGTGACTGGAACTACTGACCACCATTTATGGTCTACCTAATACCTGACTTATGGTATCTGAAGATGTATACTGCAACTGTTTTTGAGAAAACAAGACAACCCATGCTTGACAAATACTACAAGGAAAAGTAAACATCTGGAATGAAATGTGAACTAGTCAATAAAGTCAGTGACAGTATAGTGAGAGATGTAAATAAAACTGTGAATGGAAGGTTAAAAAGACAAGGGTTATACAGTCAGATACAGGTGAAAATATGTTAAGACAGCTGCAAATTACACAAATTCAGCATACATATGTAATAAGTTCAAAAAAATAAAAAATGTAACTTCTTGGTCCTACCCTTTCATGACATTTCCCACTTTAGAAGTCAGATTTTCTTTGAATTTTCAAAAACGTTTTTAAGAGAGGTTCGCTCTATCAATATAGAAAATCAAGCACTGGATACTGCAGAGCAACATAACACAGCTCACCACTTTGTGTGAGGTATCAAGCCAGTGCTGGATAATGCAGAGCACCATAACATTGCTCACCATTTTGTGTGAGATATCAATACACACAAGCCAGCGCTGGATACTGCTTGTCATTCTTTCATCACTAAAGCTTTATGTTACAAAATGGTGAAATTCAAAAGATATATTGGTTTCTATGAGAATATAGGTTTCTCTGATGTGCAAATATTTTGTGTTTTTGCACAGAATAGAATGTGTAAGCATGGACTTAAAAAAAGACAGGGTTCAAATGCTTAGCAGATCTGTGTTCAATCAGAACAGGGTTAGCAAAATGTTTTGTTTAATTACCATACATTCATCAAACATAGTATCTGTGTCTCTAATGTGAGGCAGATGCACTGTACTAATCAAACAGGCACCACTTTACAAGACATTTGCCCTATGCTAAAAATGGAGAACGGAGTATCAGGCCAACATTTAAGTTACACGCAGGACAGTTTACATAAAGCACATAACAACATGGCTCAAAATAGAGTTCTCACTTATGATACTGCTATGAGTAGTTATATGTAACTCTCTGCTGAACTGCTACAATAAAATGGAATACCATTTTGAGAGAGGAACATGTGGAAGTTATTCAAGAATTCACATATTAAGATTCACATAGTAAAAACTGGGGCCCTGATATCATCAATTAATAATACACTATAGTGTCAATATTATGTGAACCACAAACGAAGAAACACTTAAATGGTGGTAGTGGTGGTGGTGCACACAAGTAATGGACGTTATTACAGATAAGAGATGGTGAGGAACAACTTACAGAACAGAGGGGATTGTCTTTCACACTTCACATTTGACATTAGTGATAAAGCGAAAAACTATAAAACAAGTTTATAAGCTTCAAATATGACACATTCATGTTAAAGGGTTAACAACATACACCACATATTAGATATATTTAATGTGATTTCACTTGAAAGAACATCAAGTTCACCATATAACTATCCTCTTCGGGATACTCATCTTGCATGAATGTGAGTATGAATATGTTGTAAAGTAACTCTACTTGTACGACTGCAAGGCAAAAATATCATGCACTTGTGGGAGAGGTTTGGATGAAAAATTTTTACCCAAGCTGTGGACTGGACATGGTGTGATTTAAAAAAATTCCATAAGATTCTGATGATGGTATACCACATGTGTAGTCATTTACCTTATGGACTTCATCCATTGTCTTGCTTGAAAGAATAATAAGCAATAAAACACTATGTTTTGGAGACAGGAAAGTAAAGCTATTCTCAGCTGGTGACATCAGCTTCACTTAACAAAGTTCTCACACTTAATTCCCCCTCTAAGCTGAAGCTATCCCTATACAGGAATGGACAAGCCCCTAGGGTTCCAGGAGGCTGAGGTCCCCAGATTTCTGGACAATTCGCACATGAAGGTGGTATGGTTGTCAGCAGTAAGCACTAGCTGCCTTAGACCCAGGAAGTATTCCTAGTACTCATTTCTGTTTGAGGATGAGTTGACCCCCAGGCCATAGTGCGGCAGGAAGGATTAAGTCAATGAAAAATCACAATAACTCCATCAGGAATCGAACCCGAGACCTTCCGGCTTGTAGCGCAGTGCCTCAACCAACTATGTCACCAAGCACCCCATGGCTGCTTATCTACTCAAAGAATTTCCCACCTTTTGTGAAATCCAATTGTATATTACAGTTTTAACAACACCCCACAAAAAGTCCATATCTCTAGTGTACAAGGTGCACACCCAGAAGTTTACACTCAGGTGGGCTGACCCTGAGACTCTATGTTCTACATTCGATTTTAAAAATTATGTTATAAAAATCATGTAAAAAGTGTAACTGTAATGCAACACTTTTTGCAACTGCATTTGTATAAATAAATATAAGTATACAATACATGACTCACTCACCTAATTTAAATCACAAGGTCTGGTCTTCTTGGTTTTCTTTAATTTCATCTAAGGTAGCCTAAGTTTTATTTTTCGAAATTCTAACATACTAGTCATCAGCCGATTTCAGTGGCTGATTTCGGCTGAAGGGTAAATCACATAAAACATCCGATGTTACTTTGTCTAAAAATATTCAGGTTTTTTAAATTTCAGTTTTGGGGGGCTACATAGCTGCAGCTGCCCCATCACTATGGTGGGCCCCTGCTTTGGACAATCATCAAGCCTTTACTCATCAGTTACAGTAAACACAATGGAATGGTATCCATCATGTTAAACATTGTTTACATTAACTGGTCTGACACTATCAGTTTGTGCTGAATTTTAGTGGGATTCAGGAAACTCACTCACTCACTCACTCACTCACTCACTCACTCACTCAGAATGACTGACTCCAACAGTTACAGCACAATCTACAAGTTAAACTAGCTGCACTTTGGTGTCTGGTTTTTGTGCTGTTCCATAGTGCTGAATGACAGCTTCATACAGGCCAAAACAACCTACTTCCAAATACTTTCATATCTACATTCATGCTCCTTTTCACGCTGAAGGGAATGCATCAATAGTACTCACTTTCACACTATGTTAGATGTGAGAACTATGGTTGTGTATATCTTCACACAAACTTGTCACTGATAGCTGTACAGAGAGGAGACTGGTTAGACACTTTAACCTCAGCAAGTAAAACAAGAACAAATGGATATAATTTCTTCTCTTCATTGTGCATTACATTTGCAAAGATTCCTGTGTTGCACATCAAAAGTGCTAATAACATGCCACAGCCTTTATGCATACCAAATCAATTTTGTGACTAAATAATTCAAATTAATTTACATCACTATGAGAAAAATAAATATTCCAGAATAAACATATAATTGGTTTGAGGTAAAATGGTGTTCACTTTTCTTCCTCCCACAGTGACAAACTTAGTAATGGAAGATGAAACACTGTTTATACAATTATTAATTTTCAGTGTCTCACATAATCCTGAACCAATCCACTTTACATCATATTCTCACAACATATCTCCTTGCTACATATTTTAATAAACAAGACATATTTTGGGCACTGTCCAACACATCAGACTAAAAACCTGAAATATTTTGGCAAACAGATGTCTCCATCTTCAGCAATGGTTACTAGCTCGTTCTAAATAGCCTATCAGTTTTGAGATGATGGACAATATCCAAAATATCAGGCTTGTTTATCACAGTACACCACCATCAGAATCCTTTAAAGTTGGACACTTTTTAATATGCATTTATGTCCTAAAGTGACTGTGTTTCATCTATATTCTTTACACGTTTCTCTTTTTTGTATCCAAGTCGCAAGTCCCAGACTAACAATATTAGGTGCACTAAGAGTTCCCTTCCTTTGTTACAACCTACAGACACTGCTGCTTGTTGACATCAGTGCACTGATGTCACTTGTTGTAAATGTTTCTGTGTTTTCAGTTTTTTGTATAACAAAGAATACTTGAGTGAAAAACAGAAAGGGAAAAAGCCTCATACATACAATTTTAATTCTAATAATTTACAAATTTCTGCTTTAGTGATGTCATTTAAAGAAAGAAATTTAACCTTCAATTAAAACACATTGACTAAATTAATGCCACTACAGTGCAGAATACATATATCTACATTACCATTATGAAACTCAGACAATGATTAAGGAGTAAAAGGATTACATAATAAAATTTAGAGTTTTCTTTGACGTGATGTCATGTAGTCTGGAACGAACATATGAGAAGAACCTACTGCCAACTGCAGGGCAACTGGAACATGGAAGAGTCCTCCAAAATGCCAGAACCTACGTGCCACATTGTACGACATCATATACGAACATAAGCTTAATATTCACTGTGACAAGAATACCAAATACTCTATGATTACACAGAATTACTGTCAGTACACTTAATGTATTACGCCTTAAGTCCAGCTTAAACCTCATTTTACTGAGACTCTAACAACAACAGGGACAGGTACGTCAGTTGATACTACATGTGAAGCAGAATGTGCTGGAAATTATTATCAACCTGTCGCCAAGAAATGCATGAATGCATCCAGTATTTAACCCTTCAGTGCCAGGCTTGGTGCAATGCAGGGACCTTTAATTCTTCATACACTGCCAGCTTTGGTGTACTGTGTCATTGTGAATGCGTTTTAGGCTACTTTAAATTTAATTTAAATCCTGGGCAGTAGTTGGCATTAGAACTGAGCATACTGAAACAGTTAACATTATGTCTGACTGGAACAATTAATATGCACTTAAAACACTTAACATTTTTACATAAATTGCTCGTTCTTTTAAATTTTCACTACTAAGTCTATTAACAATAACCTCAGCTAAATAAAGTATTGTACTTAATCTGCATCATCAAGTTACTATTTTTATATACATTTATATCCAACTAGTGCCAAATTTTAACAATGCATGAAGCTATACGTTCACTCCCCAGTCTGCCCTCATGAGAACAGCAGAGAAAATTTTACCTTTTTATGTTATAGTAGAGTCATATAATCACCTCTTTCAGTATGCAAGTAAGAATTATTTTAAATAGAATGGTATATCATTACAACAACAAGGCAAGCAAAGTATGTATAAAGTAACACAAAGGGGTGTTTGCATGATGATTGTTGCTGTGTAAAAGCAATAAGTATTAAATATCATAAATCTGTGTCTACATTCTTGCCTTATGATATCATTATAATCAAGTTAAAAACTATTTCCCTGCAAACATCTTCTAGCCATTCTGCTCATAGGCATACCTTGGCTATTAACATTGCGGGGAAAACTCAACCATGGGTATTAGGAACTTTATGAAGTAGTCAAGTTAGAAAGTGGGAGAAGATTGGTTTGAACCAGTCCTTTCCCCCACTCACCTCAACTTGTTCTATTTGCCCCTCATCAACTCAGCAGTCAAAAAAGTCTTTGGTAGAAAAAATAAAGGGGTGGCCATGGTCCCCCCTTGTCCCCACCCCAAGTTACACCTACAATTCTGCACATAGGAATATTGACAGTGATAACTATGTGATAACAACCACAAGCAACAAGTGCTTACATATACCACAAGAGGCTGGACAGGAACAAAACATGAAGCAGACCCAGTGCTTAACGAACTGAACTCAGACCGAAAATACCGTTCTGTCTTTACTCTGCCTTACCTTATAACAAGCACTAAAATTATACAGGTTCTGCCCTTATAATACAGTAAAACACAGTGAAATATTGTTTAAAACTTAAATGCATGTAATTCCTTGTTTTATGCTCCACTTTTTATGCCGTTTTGCTTAATGCACCTTGCCAATTTACATGACTTCTTAATTCTTACTCTCTCATTTTCAATTTAATGCCCTTTGGCTCGCTGCACTCTATTATGCTAACCCCTTATTTCTTATGGGAATATCATTTTTGATTCACACCTTTTTTATTTAAGCCCACTTTCCAGGAACACAACTATGGCATGAAAGAAGGCCTTTGTGTACTTGAAAATAAACTGGGCTGACAGCACATGTCAGAGTGGACAAAGCTGAATTAATTACTTAAGAATACAGACACTTTACAGTTAATGGATTTTAATTACAGGATGACTGCACGTATGTGTGCATTCCAGCACATTCTTCAGTCACAGAAAATGATTATATAGGCCAAAGACAAAAACTGTCTTTCAAATCATCTCACAAGACAAATGTTACCAACCTCAGTTCTACCAACAACAGGACTACAACAAAGTTGCTACATCAAGTAAGTAACAATTAATAAATAATTCAGATAAAATTTCTATCAACAAGAACTGGTCATAACAGCACTTCAGTACTTCAGCATAGCTACCGCCAAGCCATCAGACAATTTGCATATGACTGAGACACAAGGAGTCAGAATTCAGAGGGGGCGTTAAGGGCTAAGAATATTGATTCTGCTGCACAACGCCATGTTATATCAGGTGGACAAAATGTTTGGAAGAATCTAGAATCTGCTTCTGAGCTCCGAAATACCCTTCAGTATTCCGAGGCTCGTTCGACTGTTAGTGGCTCTCTCATAATTATGCACTACACCAAACAAACTGTGGCCACCTGTCCAACAGCAGGTTTAATTCAAGAGAAAAATGAGAGAGAAACAATTTATTTTTGATGATTCTATTCTTCTGGGATATAACCTTTCACTGATGGGTTCTCAGATCCCAGCATTTTGAGGCAACTTAGAGTACTCATCTTCACAGGTTGAGGACATTCTGGCTCCAGGGTCCTTGTCTAATGTGGTCCAGGACATCTGGCCCCAGTGCCCTTATCTTAAAGGGTTGAGGACAACCCTTTGGCTCCAGTGTTGTCATCTTGAAATGACAATGACATCATAGAGTGTCATATCCCAAAAGAGCAGAATCCTCAGGTACACTACTATTAAAAACTCAAACCTCACAGATATATTTTCTTCAAATTTCACAAAAAACACAATAATGCTTTTCACTACTCGTTCAATCAGCCCCAGGATTTTAAAAGAATGCATTCACTACAAATTTCTTTGCCCAACCACATGCCAGAGACAGAAAAATTGATGGAATGAAAGTTGAGGCAGCTTTCTATGAGCAGTTTGGTTTGTCCCTGATATTTCTTATTCCACCAATGCTCCATATTTATTGTCAGGGGCTGGTAATATGGGCTGCAGTCTCACCCAACAATTAAAATTTTAAAAACTGTTTGTTATTTATATTATACTCAGTTCTTGAAAGAATCAGTCAAACATATAATTGTACACCCTCAAGTTATAGCAGAAATTCAACACACAGTTTCTCTGGTATGTTGTCCCTGTTGACACTTGAATTGGCCAACAGACATGAAAATTTATTATTTCAGAGACTTACTTTATGTGAGAAACCATTTAAAGCTGTGGGAAATTTTTTTCCTGTTACTCACTTTTGTTAATATCGGCTAAGGGACTGTTACCTGTCAGAACAGATTCTAAATTTGATAATTGCAAATAATCTTTTCCAGTAACTGTTAATAACTACAAGCCGACAGAACGTGGTAAAGAAAGAGAAAGCGTTGTGTAGCAGAGACCACTTTAGCCAGCCTGATAATTATGATGATATGCAATAAGTTTCTCGTTCATTTTAACAATCCACAAAACTGATTTATACAGAGTGCGAATTTCCGACACAGGGATTATTCTTTTAACGCATGCATCCACTCTACATACCCATTACTACATATTACTGTCATCTACTTAGTCATAAACAAGTGTAATTAACATCCTTCAATGACTCAGCAATAGTAATTACAGAAAATATTTTAAATACTGTATGGTAGATAACAGAGTGAGACCATAGATTCGGTAACATGCAGAGCACCATAGGGTCTGTACACAGTACTCTGCAGTTCTGCAGTTGATGAGTGCTAAAGTTCTTATTACCATGTTCCATTATGGAGTTACTGAACTAAGGAATGCAGGATCTACTGACGCCACTTTAGCTGTGAGGAAGGCATGCATACAGAACAGTAAGCTTTGTAAGGAGGACGTTTCTAATTCCTGTGAAAGACAACAATATAGAAAAAGTTAGTCACATCCATAATATGACAGTCTCTGATCCTAACAGCATTTTTACTCATTACTGGCATCTATATTGGTGTCTGAAAAATAATGGGCTTTCAAAACAAGATATTTTCACCCCTGAGGGTTCAAATCTTCTGGAATGTTATGCCATGTTGGGCCATAAGATCTGACATTTTGACACAGCATAATGTCTTCATCACACTGTATATGAAGGTCCTACGCACTTCCAAACTCAGTCAGTTCCTACCAGTCAACACTGCATAACATACAGAACACTTGAGTCTTCATCCACTGTGAGAATCATGAATGTCTTAAGTAATGACAGAAAAGTTGACAACTTAAATGTCTGAACATATTAAATGCTAAGGCCCTGACATTTCTCCACTTGAATACTTCTGGCTAGCTATAAGAAGAAAATAAGACATGTGCAACTGTAAAGTTTGAACCCCATATGCTACTAACACCAGTGACAACCCACTTAAATTGTTAAAAAATCAGACACTGTTTCTAACTCAACAACATTTGTACAAATCTGTGATTATACTATGAGTTTCAATAGCCTCAAAACCAAAATTAAACCACCCTGATGCAGGAGAGCTGCTCCTGATTAGTGAGTTACTCTGCAACTTAGGAATTCTTCATCTTTTTTGGAACTTGAATGTTCATTATAATTCTGAAAACAGCCGACCACTTGTTGTCCACATCTTTAACAAATGAATATTGTCCACATCTCAGGACATGTCCTGAAAATACATTTTAAAATTATCCCTCTTCTATACCTCAATCATCTATGAGTATTTCAAATATCCATTTGTGGCATCTTTGATAGGACAACAACAAGCACAGCATCATCATTAATACATAAATTCCATGTAAATTTAGACACATCTTCTAGTCAATCAAGAACCTTGACAGTAAATAACATGAGTATTAATATTAGTTTTCAGGGTTGTTAGGCATCCATGTAGATGGCATGTCTCTATGTCCCCACCTTGCTGAAGGCATATGCTATACACAAACGGCTGCATCACAACATGTAACAAAGTTCATGGTATGAGGGAGATTCCGTTCTGACTTACATGGTATAAAATTAAAGGTAAATTTATCAGCAAAAATTTACATGCAAGCAATTCTGTGCATTCTTACTCTTCGCACTAGCTGCAGGCGAGTGGTTAGATTCACATTCCGGCTGCTATATCCAAGGAACAAATTCATTTGGCAAACAAATAATTTACTACATGGCAGACATAAAATTTGCATTATTGTGCTGCTATCTGGAGGATTTTCAGCATGTAAATTTATTTTAAGCTATGGATAATACCCTTTCTGGTTGAAAATTAGGCCCTTTTGTTCACACAAGATAAAGCAGCAGCCTTTTATACTAAATTTTCAAACCTACAATTTCTTCACCTCAGTGAAGCACTGCTCATCAGGAAATCTCTTTGTGACTCATATCTCCTTCACTTTTCCTTTATATGTGGAACGTTTCACTTCCAAAGATGCACATCCCTGCATTATTGACATAAAGATAATAATCACGCCATGCTATAAAGTGCATTATGCAATTCTTAACTTAAGGGTACCATGCAGATTAGTGGTCAGCATAATGCTGAAGCCACTTCTGTCCCATGGAAACAGTCACGCAGTCCCCAGATTCTACTAGACAGGAAGGAGGCTGCACAGAAAATAGAATCATGCTGAATGTTGTGGTAAACAGAAAATTCCTTGCTCCTGTCACAGACTGACATGACAAAGTCGTAAGTAATATGTGCTATACACCTATGAAATGGAATACTTACTTTTGTCTCAATAATCTTGGTTTCAGCATTTTGAAAATGTAGCTTTAACTTACACTTCCCATCATCGGATGAACCTTTCAGTTGTGAAAATTTGTATTTCCAAGAATATGCCTTTGATTCCGTGTCATACAGAGCAAATCCCATGTGCCAATCCAATGTGAGGCCAGCCATTTTGCCACTAGTAGTGGTAACGTTGAAGGTTTTGCTCTATCAAGAGAAATAAAGCATGCAATCTCACAATAAGTATGAGTGGGTATATACAAAACAAACACATGTATTATTTCAATAAATGTGTGTGCATATGCGAGTGAAATATTTATTACTGAAATCTGTGGAATGGAATCTGCCAGTGTTAATAAAATAAAAATATTACAGAAATAAACTTGACTCTGCACTTGAAAATAAAATGCATGTGTTATTGCAGTCAGTGTGGGTCTATATACACAAAACAAAAGGGACTGAACGCATTATCTAGGTACATATTCCATTGTCTGATATTTTAAATAGCTAATACATTGACCACTACAATGCTGTTCTTCTCGAGTTATGCAACAATAAGCAGTACCCACACCTTTTGTCAAACAAATAAAGAACTTTTACCAAAACCAAAGTAATACTCTTCTTGTAGAATTACCACATTGTGTTCAGAACTTATAATATGGTACCTTAAACACCATATATTCCATTCCGTCACTTCAATAAAGCCTGACTCTTGACATGAGTACTGTCACAAGTTTCCAGAGAGAAAGCACTGACATGGTGAAGGTTACATGACATGTCTGTAGTTCTATTACACCAAAATGTCAACATGACATGGCAAGTCTATGGCCCTTTTAAACCAACATGTTAACATGAAATGACATGTCTGTGACCCTTAACATGACATATCTGTTTCCCTTTTACACAAACACGTCAACATGATGTAACACGTATGGGTCCATTTACACTGACATGTCAGCATGACATGACATATTCCTTTCCCTTTTACACCAACATGTCAACATAACATCATGACATGTCTGTGGCCCTTTTACACCACATGCCAACATACCATGACATGTCTGTAGCCCTGTTACACCAACCCGTTATCATAATGTGACTCACCCCTAACTTCATTACAGCTGCGCAGACAGAACAGTGCCAAGCGTTCTCTATCCTCAGCAGTTCTTGTCTGGTTTCTACTGACAGATACCTTGACTCATGCCCTGATGTCTGGATCAAGAAGCAGTGCTGTCTCTCATCAACATTCTCAGAATCTTTGATCACTCGGAACATTGTCTGATAAACTTTGAAGACTAAACCACACTTCAGCCAGTCCATTATATTTAACTGAAAGAACATACAAGAGGAATTCTGTGTTAAATGAAGCTTAATACTAGAATTCCCATGTAATGTCAACAAAGAACAATAAAATAACATAATGATGGTATGTAAGAAATTACACGATGAACAGGGTTAGTGACTTCATAAGGCTGTGGGAGAGAAAGCAGTAGTTTTTTAAAAGACATCATATTTCTCCTGAAATTTACAAAGCCAACAAATCTCCATCCAATTGACATTATTGTAATGAAGGCTCAAAATGATAATCTGTGGAATACAAAATATCAGCTACTATGGCTTAATGTTCAGTGCTAATCTACATGCAAAATATGATATGCATATAATTTTACAAATGCTGCAGAAAAAAAGTCCTATGGATCAATCCTTTTCAAATCTCCATCAAGCTGTTCCTCTTACCCCATGTATCATCCTGTATGGTAACTTTTAACAGTGACTTCAGTTTTGGTCTGGCTAAAATACATCAGTGGGGAGTTAAGTATCAGCCAAGAGGGGGAAAGCGTACGCATCATCATCCTCTCCTTTCTTTCCATGGATGCAGTATGTGTCATGTGTTCTGCAGCTTTATTTAAAATTGCAAGCAAATACTATATAAAATTAGTGATGTACAGCATACTGTGTTGTGTGTATATAAGGTTGTAACAAAAAAAGATAACAGGATTAACCGTTTAAAGATGAAACGTACCTGTTTTATATAAGTACTCAGTGCGTACCGTGCAGTAAACACTCTCCACTTCGGTTATAAAAACCAGTCTCTTAATGTGTTATAAGGCAAAAGTTGCTGTTTGTTCTGAGATCCATACAAAACACATAAACGAAATTTGGGCACCACGTAGAATTTTTTAATGTTAAACCTGGTAATATGTAAAGTTACCGCTAGGCTTTAAAAGGTTAAATACAGTAGACCAGCTTTCTTAACCTCCTGCTAGTCATACTAAGGGTGCAAATCTAAAGCTAAAGGTAGTGTTGTCCCTGTACATACCATGAAGGCATAATGCAGTATTGGTGGTATAGATCCACTCATTTGTAATCTCAGCACTAGATGGAGGTACATGGTGAGACTCTTACCTTGCCCACTTTACTCCACCCACGGTAAAGTGGGAGGGGGGGTACCATTTGAATAGCATGTTGCATGGGCCCCAGAGCCGGCCTGGGCATTTTGGAGAACAGAAAGATCTTTTCCCTACGCTAGAAATTGACCACAGGATTGTCAAAACTGTGGGCCAGTCACAATACTGACCATGCTACCTGGCTCCTTCTAGGTGTGGAAAGAGGAAACATAAGTGACTGACTTCTTGACTAGTGAACTAACAGACATACAGACAGACAGACAGACAGACAGACAGACAGACAGACAGACAGACAGACAGATTGCTTGACTGACTCACTCACTAGTGAACTGTCTCTCTGGCTGTCTTGTCTCTCTATTTGTCTGTGTCTGTATATCTGTCCATCCACCCATCCACATGTCCATCCATTAACTACAAGGGTGCAGCCAGGGGGGCTGCCAGGTTGCAGCACCCCGAACCTCGCAAAACTAAAATTTAAAAAACAGATTTTTTTTTTTAGATATTATGATATCAAAACTTTTACATCATTTCCCCTTCAGCTGAAATCTGCCACAGAAATGAGCTGATGGCTAGTACATTAGAATTTTGAAAAATAAATTAATAAAATTAAAAAGACAAGAAGATACAACACTGTGACTGAGTTGTGGAACATGCAGTTATATAAGTAGGTATACAAATGCAACTGTAGACAGTGTTATGTTTTATATTCAACATGATTTTTATAACACAATTTTTAAAATTGAACGTAAATTATATGTAGCCCCAGGGTCAGCACCCCCACAAGGAAAAATATTGGGCGCGTGCCTGACTAACTATGTGACCAACCAACCAACCAACCAACCAACCAACCAACCAACCAACCAACCAACTAACTAACTAACTAACTAACTAACTAACTAACTAACACTGTGAAGACTACTTTCCTTAACTTAACAGCTGTTCAGTTGGGCAGTAAATCCTCAACTTTCCAGGGGCTCTCATATTGAATTTTGTATACAATAAAATGAAAATCAGATGGCAGTATGACTAGCTCAGGAACAACACAACTCTGCCTGGCAGAGTGGTTACTAACTATGTGGTTACTAACTATGATAGAATGGTAATGATTTTTTCTTACGAGGCCAACACAGCATGGTGCTTATGTACAGCAGCAACTTCACATTGCATTTATGCAACACTACCAATTCCACAACTTCTTGTAGAATCTGTTACATACACTGAAACCTTGTTAATTCAAAGTGCTCAGGGCCAAAAAAGCCAGACTTTGATTTGTATGATTCCAAATGATCTGATTTTTTCACTGCACACTGATCTGTTGTAAGATTAGACATAAAGTTGTAACCTACAGGCCTTTTATATAGCAGTGTAATTATATACTCATTTGTTCATTATTTATTTTGTACACACCTACAACCTAGAGTAACATAATTAACTCAGAAAAACCCTGCAAAAAATGTTCACGTTCGTCAAACTTTGATCGGTGTTTACTTTCATTGTTTCTTAGAACAGGAGTTGATCGACTATATTTCAAACTTTTTTTCTATATACTTTTGACACAAAATCTTACAGTTCATCCACAGCGTTCACGATTCTGTCCCACATGTCACTCGCACTTACTACTGAACCCAGCACCAACAATGCCATGAAGAGCATACTGGCAAAGTGGTTGGGCAGCAAGCAGCTGGCTTTTCTCCACCTTCTCTTTCTCACCTACCACATGCTCTGACCCAGGGCCAGGGCCGCCAAACTTCAAGGCTATTTCATTAGCTTTCCCTTTCACAGTTTGTCCAACCACTGCAAGCCTGTTCTTCCGAGCGCAGCGAAACCATTCAAACAGCTCATATTCCATATTGCCATGTTTTGCGCTATGATACCTCATGTATTTCAAAATATCGCACCCTTGCATAGCCTGCTGTTCAATAGAATCCTAATTGTTTAAATATGTTGATAGAGTGGAGAGTGTGATCCATAATCTTGGGCTATCTTACTCCTACTTCTTTCATTTTTGTCCACTTCTCTTATAACCTCCAGCATTTCCACTATTGTCTTTCCCGTGTTTCTTCTCATCATACTTTCTGCACTGTGCAAAATAAAATATTCAAAACAAAATAATGTGATAGGCGTGGCAGCATTTGTCAATGTATGAAACAAGTGTTTTTTTTGCCTCAAATTCCATGGCAGGCAGCAGCATACATTATGACTCACACTTGCTTCACCGGGGTTCGCTGCCCAACAGATAACACAATCTGGACTGCTGAAGCAATTTCGAGTACATACTACTGGGTTTTGCTTAACCTTTTAAAGCCTAGCGGTAACTTTACATACAACCAGGTTTAACATTAAAAAATTCTACATGGTGCCCACATTGCGTTTATGTGCTTTGTACAGATCTCAGAACAAACAGCAACTTTTGCCTTATAAAACATTAAGAGACTGGATTTTATAACAGAAGTGGACAGTGTTTACAGCGCGGTACGCACTGAGTCCTTATATAAAACAGACACGCTTCGTCTTTAAAGGGTTAAACAAGCGCAAGTTTGCGCTAAATAATTTTGATTAATCCAAATTTTAGTCGCTGTACTTACTGGTGGGGAATCAAACAGTAGCACATCTGTACCCTTGAGTGTAAGAAACCTTGGCTTGTAGTTCTGCCATGGCTGATTGTTGTTCAGGATACCCTCATTCACCCAACCCATGTACTCAATGCGTTCTGCTGCAGGGAAGTTCCGGTTATACAGCTTCATCTAGAAATCAAACCATGAAAATGCCATTAAGATAACAAACAAAATTCTACAGGTGCTAACAAGAAGGTTGGTCCAGAAAATAAAATTAAATTAAATTAAAAAAAAAGAAAACCTTTATATCTTGCAACGAGAATTCACAACAAATCACAAAGACAGTCACACATAATCTTGTGAAAAAGTTGCAGATTTAACGTATTTGGGAACAACATTAATACACCTGAATTAAATGTATTCATGATGATATTAGAAGCACAGTACATTCAGAAAATGCACCCCACCATTCACTTCAGTATCTATCTTCACAACTTCTACATAAAAACCTATGCATCATTTTACTTTGTCTCTCACCCTAAAGGGGGAAAGACATATTGAGTGTGTCTGAGAAGAAGAAAAAGAACAGGTGTACAATAGAAACAGGAGGCAATAGGGTAATAGGAAAACATTATGTATCAACAACTTAATAGTTTTTCCTCTTTAGCAAATATTGTTATGTTAATAAAATGGAGAAAAAATGGACACGACATGCAGCATTTGAGGAGAGATGATAAATAATGCAGAACACAGCATTTCCTGGGTTGGAATTCCAGCCACAAGGCCGATTAAGTGTAATGTTAAAATTTCCTGTAAACAAAGTTATTCTACCAGTTCATATTGTCGCAAACCTTTAAAGACACTTTTGATTTAACATGTTTCAACATAGATTTCCCCTCCAAACTGACTGTGTTTCATGTCTGCAGTACAAGATCTTGATTCCTTTCCATAAGCACAGAAATTATTTAAGCACACCACAATGGTGCAAGAATCAGGGGCAGCTATTATTAACTGACTATGGCATGGTCATTTATTTCCATATACACAACAATACCTTGGAGCTTCTCAAATGTGGTGCTGAAGAAGATCAGTTGGACTGATCGCGTGAAAAATTAAGAAGTATTACAAAGAGTCCAGGAGGAAAGAAACATCCTATACATAATAAAATGCAGGAAGGTGAAATAGATTGGTCACATAATTTGCAGGAACTGCCTACGAAAACATGTTACTGAACGAAAGATAGAAGGGACGGGAAGACAAGGAAGATGATATACACAGCTACTGAATAACGTTAAGGATGAGAAAAGATACTCTAAATTGAAATAGGAAGCACTACATAGCACTGTGTGGAGAACTCACTTTGGAGGAGGCTACTTACCTGCTGTAAGACAGACTGCGTGTTGATACACATTCATTCCCACTTGTTTGACTTCTGCTACTTTTAAATATTTTACATAAAAATTCATTCAACAGCCAACTATTTTTCTCCTTTCTTTATTAGGAGATGACCGACTAGTTTCAGCCTATACTAGGCCACCATCATGCACCTTGTAACAAAAGAGAAGGCCTTCCCCATTTTATAGCATGTAGAGTTTTATAATCATGTTTTTGTAACAAGGAGCTTGATGAAGGGCTAGTATAGGCTGAAACTAGTTGCTCACCTTCTAATAAAGGAGAAAAAATAGTTGGCTGTTGACTGAATTTTTATGTAAAATATTGATAGCATACGCCAACAGGGTGCAAAACGTCAAAACTGATATTTTTACTTACTTTCTTCACCATGTCTGATGATGACTTGCTTCATGTGTGTGTGAAAAACTGAAGAGTTAAAAGAAGGCTTTTGAAAACAGTTTACATGCACTGAACATGCTTTTTAAACTCTATGCTTATACAAAAGGCACTGGACTTCATGTTATGGCACTTAAAAGAATTAACATCATTTTTACACTTTCCCTGCAAACACCTTCATAGCTGGTCTATCAAACAACTTCTTTTGAGGTAAACACCTAGTTAGTCCAAAAACCCATAGCAGTGCTAACATACAGAATACAGAAGCTTATGTCAAAAAATAGTTTAAAACTTATCTGAAAAAGTTGGGTGTAAGATGCAAAACTGTACCCAGTAACAGGCTTTTGCGAACACAGTAATGAACCTCCACATTACCCAAGAAATTAATATTTCAAGTATAACCTTACATTATTGTTAATTAGAGTAAACCAACAATTACGCACAAAATTCACAAGGTTGAATTTTCATTGACTATATCCTTCTATGTTTCAATGGACATGCCATCATCTTCAAGGGATACAAAGTGTTACACATGCCAAAGCATTAGGAAGTGTAAATTCTCCCTACATGCATCAAGCCTGGTCTATAATAAAAATCTAAGAAATGAGCAGCACATCAATGTAAAGTTAATTAACTACTCTATTACACAATCTTTGTATTAAACACAGACATTAAATATGATGATGTGTCACATTCCACTGATCCCACAGGCTGTGCCATGAACATCTAGAAGTGTGCCAATGCTACGTTACACAGACATTTTGGAGGTACAACACTAAGACACAGGTCATATTCAACCTCTGACCTTTAATCTGATATACATAGCCATAGCCATAGCCAAAAAGCCTACTCTTTTAAAGAAGACACATTTTACGGTTACCATGTACTCTGCATTTTATCTCCAATATTTAGGACTGAGAAGAATATCTAATCTTCATTTTATTGTACATATATATTTAATAACTGTGCTTTAGTACAAAGACTACATAATAGAGTAGTTAATTAACTTTACATTGATAAGCTGTTCGTTTCTTAGATTTTTATTATAGACCAGGTTTGATGCATGTAGGAAGAATTTACACTTTATAACCATTTATAAGGGGGTTAGTTGTTAATGCTATGGAACTTTACATTTATAAGGCAATAGTGAGGGAAAGATTGTGAAGCTAGCTAAATGCAGGGATGTTGCTAATTAGGACATCTGACATACACAACTGTGCAGGACCGAAGAGGACAGGCAATGACTGTAGAAAGTTAGCACTACTTAGAATGGGAAAGAGATATGCGGCTAGTTTGCAGCAAAAGGAACTTAGTTTGTCAATGTCAGGTTTAATGCGTTTTAGAAGTGTTTTGCAGCTACAGAAATTTGGGAAGTTGACAGCTTTTGCCCATCATAACTCGTCTGGTAAGAGGTAAAGAAGTCATACGCCAACTTTTGAACATTACTCAGAGCACAGGGTTCACACGGGTTGAGTCACAGTTTACAATGTCATGTCATACTCAGCCAATGGGAATTCAGAATTTAAAATTTCAACTCTTTGGCCTATTAGGGATAGTTGAGATACAAGTATGGCCAATTAGAAGATGCAGGAAAACTTGAGAGAGGGAGAAATTTTGAACTAGGGATACAGCCGGTGGTTGCTGACGCCAGAGGGGATGCTGTTGGTATTTCTTGGTGGATGGACGCTGTTTGTATTTCTTGGTGGTCGGATGCTGTTTGTATTTCTTGGTGCTTGGACACATTCAAAATAATACAAGCGAAAAGTGATGATTTAATTCAGTACCACATCTAGAGATAAAATAAATTTATAGATTCAGTGTAGACTTTGATTGGAAACAATAAAATTTGTGTAATTAACTGTCGAAGTGTTGAGTAGTGATTCAGACCACTTAGATTCTCTGTAATGAAAAGACACACTTAACCGACTGAAGAAGCTAGCGGGAAAGGCATGGTTATAACTTTCTGATGTTTTGGCACCTGTAACACTGTGTATCCCCTGAAGATGATGGCATGTCCATTGAAACATGTAGGGATAATGTCAATGTAAATACAACCTTGTGAATTTTGTGCATAATTGTTGGTTTACTCTAATTAATTTGTAAATATGAATGGTACGCAACATATAAAACTTACATTACTGTGTTCATTAATTATTTTCATCTGGAATATTTTTGTACATGACAAACTCTTCAGAAAGGTTTTTGGTGAGTAAACCTGAAGGAAGACCTAGAAAGACCACTTGGAAGACCTACATTTAAATGAGAGGGCAATATTAAAAGGTATCTTAAATAATCTGAATGGAAGAGCATGGACTTCATTTATCTGGGTACTGACACAGTCAGGCGGTGAGCTGTTGTGAACACAGCAATGAAGCTTTGGTTTACATAAAATGCTGAGAATTTCTTGACTGGCTGAGGAACTTTTAGTCTTTGAAGTGGGACTCAACATTATGGAGTCAGCCTGTCACGCCAGGAAAAACAGACTGTGAAGGCAGCCTCAATTATAACCCACGTCACCCTTCCAACATGTTACTTTGTATTCACAACTTAAAAACAATTACAGTTGTCTGACTTGAGGTTTTCACAGTGTTGGTGATGCAGATTACAGTCTTATGGGATATCACGCTGTGTTGACGTCACTTTTCGTTGACACTTTGGAGGAGTTTGATGCCTCCATTTTCAGAATAAACCAAAAAAACTGTTATCTTGAAAGAAACATATACCACCTTCAGAATTTTTGGTTGTGTTCATAACACTAAATGATGTATGGGGATCACCATTCTTACTGAGAAGCAAATATTCACTTGGCTAGTAAAAACATGAAGTGCCTTTTATGGAATCCAAATTTCATTAGTGCCTTCACAAGATCCTACAGTTCTGAGCCACATGAATGAAACCAAATTGCTTCAGACAGATTTTAATATTATCCTACTATCAGGTGCCAGACATTCAAAGAAGTAGTATCTCTACAGCTTTTCCACTAATATTTTGTACATTTTTCACAAAGTCCCCCATGCATGCTACATGCCTTACTTGTTTGATTGCTCTAATAATACATGAAAAGGAGCCATAAAACACCTAAAAGTAACAATATTCATACATCAATTTATAACAATGACATTGCACATTTTTCTTTATATTTAATTTTAAATTAGTGAAAATGTAGGAAGCTCTATTACCATATAGAACCTGAACACCATAGAAAGAAAGAGACATGTGTGTCCTGGAAATTATGTGCTTGCAAGGATGACACAAAAATATTGTGTCTCCAAACAAGAAGAGAATTATCAAAGGGCTTCTTACATACTTTAACGAAAATCTGTCAACCAACATCAGTGACACTGGTAATAATCCCTTTAACAGCCATTCATACACAGCCGTCTGTTTACATCTGTTGCAAGTATGTACCTCACATGACATCACGTGGGCTTGAATTTGTATAGGACTTCAAAATTGGAACTGTGACCTTTTCGGTTTTCATATGTGGTCATGCACATTTACCAACTTTTGGCAGATGCTGATGCCCCATCTTCAGAGTAGATAGTGTCACAAAATGGAGGAAGCATATTCTCACAGAACATTATTAATCAGCTACAAACGACACAAAGTCACAGCACAGAGTGAAAAAATCTAGATGGATTTAAACCATTAATACCTGTAAGTTTGTGAGTCCAACAATATTGTCAGTAATATATTTGAGCCACTGGGATAGAATAGCTGCATCGTCACAGTGAATTATCCCAGTACTCACTCCATTAAGGCCTCTCACTTCAAATGCATTTGGTCGTAACTTGTCCGTTCCAAATATGTAACGTGTCACGTACGCCATCATCAGTGGGACTGCAGAATCAAGCAAGACATGAGTTAACTCACTCTATGTGTTGCATAAAACCATGGTTAAAACCCAGTTAATGCAATAATTACAATATTGCCAGAAAAATTCGACAAAATATGTCAGCTATCCTGACTGAGGTGTTTGTCACTTTCCCCAGGATCTACAACACAGTTCCAGCATACTATCACAATCTGGCCACACACACTTCCTTCCAAATCCTTTCCAATACAACATTCATTAATCACCCCACCACTGAATGCCATATATGTATTGTCCAAATATTGAAAACATCATTAAACAAACAGCACACAGAACACAAGTTCTACACGTATCAAGGATATAAAAGTTTTTTAATGGCCCACATGATCAGAAACACATACATACACAGGCTGCATAAATTTTTATTTGTATTCATTCATTCATTCATTCATTCATTCATTCATTCATTCATTCACTCATCTTGAACTTCACATCAAACTGTGAAAAGAAGTGGGAAATTAAATTTCAATTCAGTGACAGGTAGCACGCAACCAGGTACAAAATGGTGTCTTAGAATTTAATTAAATTATACCTTTTTGCTCAAACCTCAGACATGCCACACCCAGGGATCAGGTGGGCCTTACACTGGACATGGTATCACTGGATGAAACTGACAGATAAATGGACTGGCCAATGCAATACTAGTTTTCACATTAAACTGGTGCTTAGTCACTTGATTATTTGCACAGTGGGATGAACCAATTGAAATAATGCTAATAGACATTTTAGCAACTCACTGTGACTTTTTTTGCAATATCAGCTCTGAACTAGCTATGAATTGTTTAACTAACAGTATTCTGTGATTATAAATGTTAGTATCTGAAGACATATAGGTATAACTTTGGCGGCGGTGGTGGTGGAGGTGGTGGTGGTGGTGGTGGTGGTGGTGGTGGGGGGGGGGGGGGGGGG
>BLKM01000188.1:102761-133915 GCA_013340265.1 Coptotermes formosanus
CAAATAGACCACAGACATTAGGAACTTCTAATTTACGAAGCAGTCAAGTTACAAAGAAAGGGAAGATTTGATTGAATGCCAGTTTTTCATTTCTTCCTGTCTTTACGCCACCTAAACAACCGCTTAGAAAATTTGCCCCTCTTCAAATTAGCAGCAAAGAAAACTATTCTTCAGTACAAAAAATACCTGAGTGGCAATGCCCACCCCCCCAAGTTATGCCTATGTGAATAAGTGTATGTAAAGTGTTACAAGGTACAGTAATTGCCTAATATCAGGAAAGTGAATACATGTGAAATGCAGTGAAAGAATATAAAAGTCACCAACATAGGAAATCAAGAAACGAGTGTTGCTTGGGTGGTGACTGCAGTAAAACCTACAAAATAATAGTTAAATTAAAACAAAATAAGGCATGTGTAGGGCTACAGAAAAAATTAAAAGACACTAGAAACCAAAAATTGAGGGAGTGTGTGCCACATGATCAGAATTCTCTTAATTTGCATTACAACAAACTTTCACACAAAGACAGGCCACATTTCATTCATAATGAAATGTAGCAGAGTTAATATTCACCTTAGTAAGTGTGACTCCACGATACCAGAACAGTCAAGCTCGCACCCTGGGGGAGGAGGGGGGGTGCCATGCTGCAGCCCTCCCTAACCCCCGAAACCAAAATTTCAAAGATACTGATTTTGTAGACACAATCATATCAAAAGTTTTATATGATTTTTTACCCTTCAGCTGAAATCAGCCACTCAAATCAGCTGATGACTAGTACATTAGAATTTTGAAAAATAAGGTAATAAAATTAATAAAACAAGAAGACTGGACACTGTGACTGAGTCATAGAACATGTAGTTATATTTGTACGTACATAAATGCAGTTGCAAACAGTGTTATGTTACAGTCATACTTACGAAATGACTTTTGTAACGTAACTTTTAAAATCAAACAAATTATAAATAGCCTCAGGGTCAACCCCCTCCAAGTGAAAAATTTTGGGTGCACACCTGAAGCTAGTAATAACACGGCACACAAGATGGCAGCAAAGGTAAAGGTAAAGGTAATGCTGTCCCCGTCACAACATGCAGGCATAATGGGAGAGTAGAGGTATAGCTTCACACATTCTTAACCTCAGTAAGTAGTGAATTTCACACTCAGGCTGCTTTACCACCAGTAAATAATGCTGGTGCCCAGGCGTGCACCCAAAGGAGCGGGCTGCCAGGCTGCAGCCCCCACCCAAATCGAAATTTTAAAAACATAGATTTTGGATACATGGTGATGAAAAATGTTTTACGTGATTTTCCCTTCAGCTGAAATCAGCCACTAACATCAGCTGATGACTAGTACAATAGAATTTTTAAAACTAAAATAAACTTAGAAAGTCTCTGATGAACTTGAAAAACAGGAAGATTAGACTTTGTGATTTAAACTGAGCCATGGAACATGTAGGTGTATGTATATATATATGCTGTTGCATAAAGTGTTATGTTACATTTATATTTATGACTTGATTTTTGTGATATAAGTTTTAAAACCAAATGTAAATTATATACAGCCCCAGGGTCTGTTCAGGCCCCTCCCCCTCCAACTGGTGAAAAATTCTGGGTGCGCTTCTGCAGGTGTCCATCGAACAGGAAACTGGGTGGGCTCCAGAGTAGGTCTGCACGGTTTTTGATTACAGAAAGTCCCCTTCCCCTGCTGGGATTCGACCTCCGGACCGTCCAGCCCCGTAAGCTTGTCACTATACCGACTACGCTACCCCAGCTTCCCCCCCCCCCCCAAACACGGCAGCATACACAACTTAACTCAGACAGCTGCAACCCTTTATCCACTGAAATTAATGTTTGCTAAACTTGTGCACGCCTTTACCAACAACAGCCGCAATAAGGCAGGTCTGTAGCCAGGGGTGGGCGGTGCAAGTGGATGCACTGCACCCACTACGAATTTGCAAAATATCAAAGACAAATACGCTGGGCAGCCCGCTAAAGATGCGCTGCACCTTGCCGCATCCACGTGTTACCTCTAACTGGAAACAACGAAAACACATTCACGTACGTTACTTTATTCCAGCTTTCCTGGCCACGCAGGCGCAGCACAGACATAATGAATGACGTAACGTGACGACAGAACCATCTGGTGGAGCTGCTGTCAACTTGCACTGCTATGTACCAACACAACTCGGGTCCATGCTACACACCGCGAATGTGTCTTGCAGCAGCGTGTTTCTGCAACATGACTCCAGTCCATCGCGTAACGTGCCGATTCTCAAGGAAATCACGGCCTGATGGAGAATATCATCTATAACGCCGAAATCACGCCAATTAATTCACCGTGATTCCATTTGTACATGAGACCCTTCGAAGGCATTCCGCGCCATTACCCGCGTTCATTCTGTTTACTTCTGACACGTGTTGTCCCGTAGTACAGCAGCTCCAAGTTCTGTGTATCACTATCAACAGATTGCGCGTGGTGAGACTTCTGTACAAATTCCTGTGATTAACGCAGTTAGCAACTGACTGCACTCATAATGCGGAAGTCATAAGACAAGTCAAAGCAACATCTTTTGTCTATCTGCACTACACATATGTAGACAGCTCCTTGTACTCTTGGCACCCTTTATGGCATGTTATAACTAAATGCATTTTTATATGAACGATCATATATTCCATGAATCACTGATAACAGTTTTTCTCATTTTTCGACTTTTTGGATTTTGTAACTTCAATGTGGGACGATATTTGATTAAAAACATGTTTCCCGTGACGTGGACAACGGGTTTCATATGAGAGTGTGATGTCAATGCCCATGTTAGAGTTAATCATAACAGGAGTGTGGTCACGGGGGGTTTTAAGGGTTAACCCCCCCCCTCCACGAAATTTTCGACTCGCAAACACTGTCGTGGGGTTTAATATGCAAAGGGAACTGGGCTCCATGAAGACAATGTCACAAAGATGATCCACGAAAAAAAGCGAAATTCTGATTGGCAGAGAGCGCGAGTAGCGAACGATAGAGACGTAGCAGGTTAGACACGTAAAGAATCAGCGTAGTTCGAGTCTAGAGCGAAAGGGTAAGTGCGTTGGTTAGAACGCCGTAATGTATTGCACTGCTGCGAACCCTTTCATCTGCACTGGTCAGAAGCTTCCACTGACATCGTGACCCTTCTCTGTATTGTGTCATGAGTCTGGCATCTTCGGCTGCAGTTTGGAAAGCTGGCGCCTCGTCATATCACCCACACAGCGTACTACTGTGGTACGTAAACTCACTCATTCTCAAAAATGTATGTATAATGTAACTAAGTAGCTGTATGTAGGAGAGTCCGTCTTGAGACTCTCCTCCATACAGCTAGTCAAGAAATTCCCCGAATTTTATACAACCTGAAGTTTCATTACCGCACTCACAACAGCACACCACCTGTCCCTATCCTGAGCTAGATCAATCCAGTCCATACCCCCCTCCCACTTCTTGATGATCTTCGTTAATCGTGTACTTCCATCTGTGCCTAGGTCTTGCAACTGTTCTCCTAGCCTTATGTTTCCCCACAACAACCCTGAATGTACCTCTTCAGTCCGCCATATGTGCTACATACCCCGCCAGTTTCATTCTGCTTCATTGGATCACGCGAGTAGTATTTCGTGAGGTTAACAAATCATAAAGGTCCTAGTTCTGTAGTCATCTCCACTCTCCTTTTACATTGTGGCTTCCAAGTCCAGATATCTTCCGGAACACCTGTTCTTGAACACCCTCAGCTTATGTTTATTGTACATACACGCATTATACGTATAATAGAGCATTAGATACGTTTATAAAAGAATGTACATACACATAACATATGCGGTCCTCTGGGATATAATGCAGTGTACAGTGGTAATCCTTTACCGACGTTTCCGGACAACGTATCCGTCCCATCTTCAAGGGTCAAGAAGTCCAAGAAGAAAAGAATTTCTTGACCCTTGAAGATGGAACCGATATGTTGTTCCGAAACGTCGGTAAAGGATTACCACTCGATGCTGTGTAATATCCCTGAGGATCACACGCCTTATCAACATCGCGGCAGAAGCCTGAAATCACGCATATATACATGTGCACAGCACTGCAAGCCACTGCGCCCACTCTGTTCATGGTCTGGCTACCGGCCGGCTCTAAGGTGACAATGCTTTACACTGTGCGTCAGTCTGAACCTGTGACAATGTCGATCCACCTCCTTTGCATCCCTGTTGGAGAGAAGGAATCTGAGCTCCGTCGGCTGTTGCTTGGTGATCTCCAGCCATCTTCAGAACTGAGCTGCGAAGCTCCCTCATTATCCAGGCGGCTTTCATCTCTCTGTGCTGTAAATGAAACACGCACCTCATTACTTGTACAAAACCTATACAAACAAGAAACTGCATGACGAAACCACTTAAAGAACAATCATTACAATGAAATCCCTGAAGGACTGGCCTCAGTAATTATCATATATATATATATATATATATATATATACATACATACACATACACATATTACTACAATACGGTCTGTTTGTGACAACATAATCTGCTGAAATATCGAAAGGATCTTTAAAAGGTGCACATTTTTAGAAACTTTAGGATTCGACAATGATTGGAGTTTCCTTTGATTTTATTAACTTCTTATAAAAATTTTGTTTTGTGTTCGTGTTTTCTTGTACAGACAGAGACCTCGTGTGCCAAATATTTCCTCCGTCTAAAAGAGTAGAAATTCTACATTAAAAACCTCACTTAACCTTTTAAAGCCTAGCGGTAACTTTACGTACCACCAGGTTTAACATTAAAAAATTCTACGTGGTACCCACATTGCGTTTATGTGTTTTGTACGGATCTCAGAACAAACAGCAACTTTTGCCTTACAAAACATTAAGAGATTGGTTTTTATAACTGAATTGGAGAGTGTTTACAGCGCGGTACGCACTGAGTCCTTATATAAAACAGATGCGCTTCGTCTTTAGAGGGTTAATGGTAGAATACGAGGCCACATTTTCTTGGGATATTTTGACAAATTATGACACTGCTTAAAACCTGACAAACAGGAGACACACCGCAACTCCTGTAAGGTGTAAGCTGAAGCCGAAGAAACACTCAAAGAACTGAACGTTAACACTGTAAATGTTCCTGTTTGTGATACGTTGGCCTGCTCGATATATCTATTGTGATCGAATGTAAATCTGTTGCTAATGTAAGAATAAACCTTATGGCGTATTATCAGCATATAGAGAGGGACGTTTAAAATACAGTGTAACTTCAGTTATCCGGACGCTGGTTATCCGGATCGCCAATTATCCGGAATCGTTTGGCTCTTCGCGTAATTTTGTCGAGAATTCTACACAAATAATTTTCCTTGAAATTGCCAGTTATCGGATCGAGTACAGTATTGTAACGTGTTATGGCTGTCTGGTTCTTCAAATCAGGCGTGCTCGAAATGTTTAGTCGCAGGTACATACTGTAAACAGTAACAGCCGAAGCGGTTCCCAGATTAAACGAGGAATTCCCAAATGCCAACAGCATTAATGTTTTAGTTGTACGTAAATAAATATGTAGCCTAAAAATGGCCGTTTGTAGAAATATTTTTCCACTTTAAACTGCGAATGTAGTCTATTTTCAAAGAAAAATCCAATTATCCGGATTTTCTGCACATCCGGAAGGCTCGCGGACCCAACTAATCCGGATAAATGAAGTTATGCTGTACTTGCATTTTAAGACGTTTTACAATCATTCGTGAATTTAAAATGTAGAAACAACAACAGAGGGAAAGCGCCAGGCGTGTCGCACAGCTGCGGATAATTCCTAATTTGTTTGTTTTGGTTAAATTCTAACAGTCTGAGGCTATGCTACCAAAGCAGCATTAACCTTTCTTATAAGCATGGTAGAACAGATGTTTTGACACTACAGTGTGGTAGAAAGCAATACTAGGAGGTCTTACATATTAAGACATGGCAGACAGACAAAATGCACTGACATGCTGCCTTACATTTGTTCAAGACTTCTGGGAAAATACCGGGATATTATCACAAGACAGGCCCTCATTCTTCTCAGTGCGACACTGTAAAAATCTAGCTTTTCCTGCACACATCTTTCACACCAGGGGAAATAAACACTGTAAACTGTAATCACGCAATTCGATTTTCTTGATACAATTCCTTGATATTAACATCGATACTTTTATTTGGTACTCCAATTTCGCCTAATGATGGCTTTTTTAAACTTAAGCCGAAACACGTTGCATTGAAGTTACATAATAATATTACGAAAAACTTAGCTGTGACAGATGGCCTTCATCCCTTTACTTTGTGCAATGATTTTAACATCCACCATATTTTAATAAAAACACAGGAATAACAGATGTCTAAATGTAAATTTGTTCCTATGCACACGACGAAAGCATGTGGGAGAGGGAGGTTAAAGCTCCACTCATTCTTAACAATTAGTAGTCAGATACACAAACCGACGGCTTTACTCCTGGAGGAAAAAGCCCCTGCTTTTCATTGAAGATGAGGAACATCCCTGATCCCTACAGGGAATCGAACCACAATTCCTTGGTTCCCCAGCCACTATGCTGACCGCAGTATCCCGGTCCCATATAAATGTTAATCAGGATAGTGCAGTCGAACCCAGGTATAATGACACAGGATTATAATACACCTCGTCTATAACGTCAGACATTCTGTGGTATCAATTAATTCCTCACTGTTAACCATAACATTATAGACCTCGGTTATAACAACACTCGTTTATAACGACACCAAATATTCAGTCCCTTTCTTGTCGTTATAACTGAGGTCAACTCTATATCAAAACAAGAATTGGAAATGTGTTTTATGTTGGTAACTACTTACTACTTTTTTGCAGAAAAGGAGTGGCTGCCCTGTAATGCTTTACCGTTAACATCACAAGGTCTCCAGCATTGCGCAAGATGTTCACTGCTTCATCATGTTCACAGGAAGTTATGTATTCCCCGTTCACTGTAAAGAAATTTAAGTCTCACATTCTACAGTTAAATGGCAATACAACAGTCTAATCTGTTTAGCTTAATATAAGGCGAAAATAGTGTAAAATAGTGCGCGCGCGCGCGCACACACACACACACACACACACACACACACACACATATACACAACACAGCGTAACACAGAAGTAAAGACAGCATCAACCAATCACAACTCCCATATATTGTAAAGTTTAATGGAACATGTTTCGGCTCAAATATAAACAGCCATCATCTGGGTAACAACGTAGCAAAAAAAGTTTTATGTCAGGTCAAGCAATCCTGCACAGGCCACGACAGGCCCTTAGGGTTCCAGGAGGTTGAGGCTCCCAGCTTACCAATCAAACTATGAAGGTGGTATGGTTGTCAGCCCCACACACCGGCCGCCTTTACCCCCAAGGACTATTCCTGGTACTGATTTCTGTGAGAGGCTGAGTCGACGCCAGGGCCGCAGTGTGGCCGGAAGGATTAAGTCAATAAAAAATTTCAGTGAGTCCATCGGGAATCGAACCAGCGAAATTCCGGCTTGAAGCGCAGTACCTAAACCAACTGCGCCACCGCGTGCCCTCGAAAATGTGTGCCCTAGGGCACATTCACACTTAACTGTATAAATGCAACCATAGTGTATCAAAATTGTCCTCCCTGAAGATGGCCCAGCAGGGTCGAAACATGTAGGAGACTTTCACGAATAAAGATTATATATATTTTGGTGCATTAGTTGGTGATTATTATTTCGTAGTAGAACTTACTATTCAATTATTTTTCCTTTGGTAAGAAGACGTGTTTTCTCTTTAGGTGTTCAGACTGTAAGTTAACTGGCTTTGTGGGTGTGCCAATACATGTCTCACAACTAAATAAATGTACACGTGCTTCAGTGAAGAAAATTACTGTAACTGCAGTGTGACTCATTCTGCAGGCATTGGCGTGCACAAAACGTATGGAAAGCCCTCTGTAATACAGGACATCTGGCCATAGAACATTGAAACAAAAATTTTATCACGTATGTAAATGTATGCACTTTTATTAAACCAGTACGTTATCACATGTGTAGACTTGAAACCCGGCACTTCAGTGATGTGTCCTGTGCCAACGACCTGGCACAACGGATGAATAAATTGGTTGACTAATTGAAACATATGCATGTAAATTAGTCCTGCATTGTAATACTTACATTATTATTCCATTTGTAAGAAGACATCTAATAGTCTCTGTGCCCCCCCCCCCCCCATAATGTAGTAAAAAGCTGTCAATGTGAAGGCCGTGAAGTCACAAGAGGGAGGGGAGGTGAGTGGTTAGGTTCACGCCCCAGCCGCTTTATCTCGGTTACCTATTCAATAAGATCGTGTGTGGTTCCCACAGCCGGTCTCGACAGTTTGCATGAAAGAAAACCTGTCGCCCCTGCCGCGAATCGAAATACGGGTTTTCGGACATCCAATCCGCATTGTAGTCACTATGCTGCCTGAGCTACCCCGTCTCCTCCATTACGTAAACGTAAAGGTAAAGGCTGTCCCGTAACATGCCAAGCAGGCACAGATGGGAGGGGGCTACAAAGGCACCCGGTACCTTCGGGGCCCATCTGGATGGGTCCGGAAAATCTTAACCCCACCGGGATTCGAACCCCGCACCGCCCAGCCCGTAGCAAGTAGCTATACCGATTGCGCTAACCCAGCCGCCCCATAACGGAGTACTTACACATAAACTGTTCATTGCATTCTATGCAGCTGACTTAACCTTACAAACGGTACTTCACTGAAACACGAAATGTACGTACTGCTGTCCTGTATATATGTTGAACGCAATTCATTCATCTCGGTGCATCCTGCATGACGTGACGCAGGAACAGGAAGAATTCAAATCACGTCACATTGTTACAGTCGCCAATAAAATTCATTGTTTTTACAATTCGTGTTTAACCTTTCAAAGCCTAGCGGTAACTTTACATACGACCAGGTTTAACATTAAAAAATTCTACGTGGTGCCCACATTGCGTTTATGTGTTTTGTACGGATCTCAGAACAAACAGCAACTTTTGCCTTATAAAACCTTAAGAGATTGGTTTTTATAACCGAAGTGGAGAGTGTTTACAGCGCGGTACGCACTGAGTCCTTATATAAAACAGATACGCTTCATCTTTAAATGGTTAATGGCGCTGTCAAGTGATAAGTTTATATGGCGCTGCTGTGAAATGTGCAGATAACCTTGTACTACTAGCAAAGGAAGAGGGAGGGGGGGGCTACGGGGCATGATTTATAGGCTAACTGCAATTGCACGATGCTATGCAATAAAAAAGAATGTGGTAAACACTAAGGGGATGAGAATCTCAAGGCAACAATCCTCAATCCAGATTATGAAAGAATAGCCGAGAATGTGGAATATTTCAACTATTTGGGTAGCATGATAACAACAGACGCAAGACGCACACGTGAAATTAAATCCAGGATTGTCATGGCAAAAGCAGCATTCAACAAGATTACTCTTTGCACTAGCGAACTGGACTTAAGTAGACTAGTGAAATGCTACATTTGGAGCACAGCTTTATACGGTGCTGAAACGTGGACACTTCGGAAGGCAGCACATCAGAAATACAAGGAAAGTTTTGAAATGTGGCGCCGGAGAAGGATGGAGAAGATCAGTTGGACCGATCGTGTGAGAAACAAAGAAGCGTTACGTAGAGTCAAGGGGGACAGGAATATCGTACATAAAATAAAAGGACGGAAGGCTAACTGGATTGGTCACATCTTGCATAGGAACCGCCTTCTAAAACACGGTATTGAACGTAAGATAGACGGAAGGATATGAGGGACGGGAAGACGAGTTAGAAGACGTAAGCAGCTACTGGATGATTTTAAGCAAAAGATACAGATACTAGAAATTGAAAGAGAAGCACTAGACCGCACTCTGTGGAGAAATCGCTTCTAAAGAAGCTATGGACCTGTCGTAAGACAGAATGATTGAATGAACGAATGAATCAATTAATAAATCAATACAGCGCCGGTGGTAGATGAATGAAATATATTAGGAAGCAATGGTGGAATGACACTGAGACGGGAAAATCGAAGCACTTGAAGGCAAAGTGGTCCCAGTGTCATTTTGTTCAGTATCCGCGGTAAAAAGCCGGCGTCTGTTATTATTTTATATATGTATATCTTTCTTTCTTAGTCCTTCCCTCTTCTACCTGCTTGTTCACAGTAAGTGTCGAGTGTTTTTTATGATTTCACTTGATCACACTCAGACACACACCACAGTCGGTAGGACTCCTCCGGACGAGGGATCTGCCCGTCGCAGAGACCTCTACTTGACAACACAGACACTGTACAAGACAAACATCCATGCCCCCCGTGGGATTCGAACCCGCGATCCCAGCAAGCACTCGGCCGCAGACCCACGCCTTAGACCGCGCGGCCACTGGGATCGGCTATGTATGTATTTAATGATAGGAAAGGTATAGAGAGGCCTGTCTTATACACAAGACATGCAGGTAGAAAAGAGAAGTTCATCCGTGTGCTAAATTAAGCAGCACGCAATTATAACATGAGGAGAATGAAGAGATATCGCCACACATTAACATCCAATCTAGATGGAGGTGCTTAATTATTTTCACACTCCGGCCGCTCTAACCCAAAAGAAGAAAATGTTATGCCTAGTTTATAGGAATCTGGGTGTGCCACACAGTCGGTCTGGATGCCATAAAGAAAATAATCTCTCAACTCTATCAGGAATTGAACTCCGAACCTTCCGCCATTCGGGTCGTACTCCAGTCGCAACACCGAATGAGTTCGAATGTCTAAAAGCATTTAAAACGCTGATTTAGGCATCCTGAATCTCCGTTTGTTCACACAGCCTTGTCCACAACTTACCCTTGATGACATCATCTCCCACAAACATCTCCCGTTTGTCCACACAGCCTTGTCCACAACTTACCTTGATGACATCATCTCCCACAAACATCTCCCGTTTGTCCACACAGCCTTGTCCACAACTTACCTTGATGACAGCATCTCCCACAAACATCTCCCGTTTGTCCACACAGCCTTGTCCACAACTTACCCTTGATGATAGCATCTCCCACAAGCATCTCCCATTTGTCCACACAGCATTGTCCACAACTTACCTTGATGATAGCATCTCCCACAAACATTTCCCATTTGTCCACACAGCATTGTCCACAACTTACCTTGATGATAGCATCTCCCACAAACATCTCCCATTTGTCCACACAGCCTTGTCCACAACTTACCCTTGATGATAGCATCTCCCACAAACATCTCCCGTTTGTCCACACAGCCTTGTCCACAACTTACCTTGATGATAGCATCTCCCACAAACATCTCCCATTTGTCCACACAGCCTTGTCCACAACTTACCCTTGATGATAGCATCTCCCACAAAGAGCTCTCCCGTCCGGTCCGCAGCCTGATCCTTGAATATCCTGGAGATGAGGATCGGCAGCTTGTGTTCCGCGCCCCCTTTGATGCTGAGCCCCAGGCCCCCCTCCTTCTGCCTCGTGACACTCACGATACGCTCCTGTAACATATGCAACATGTCTCACTGCCCTTCAAAGTGGTAAAAATATTTAGGTCTACGACAGTAGAATTAAAATTACCGCTAGGAACTGGACGGGTGTCGGAGTGCCAGGGCATTACTGCACCATGGTTGTATGACCGCTCAGGGTTCGACGCCAGACCAGTTCATGTGTGATTTCTCGTAGACAGATGGTACAACGGACGGATTTTTTTTGAATACTCCAGTGTTCCCGTGTCAGTATCATTCCACCAAAGCTCTATACTCGTGTTTCATTCATCTACCTTGACGCCATATCTGGGGCGTACAAGGAAAACCCACTATGTCCAACACACAAAGTTTCGAGAAAAATTAATATACCTATACAACATTGCTCAAGGATTTAATAATAACTAGTTGTACCCGTGGGAACAATTAGCACACACACAGTAAAATATTTACTCAACAAGAATTACAGCATCTTAATCCTAATAAACATTAAAAATTTTCCTTACTTATGCTTGATGCCAGGTAATATCTGTCGGAGATCAACGGATGAGAAGCAACGTGTATAGGAAAGAAATGCTTCCCAACACGTGTAAATAAGAAACAAAACGTTGAAATCGACAGTCCTGCCTCTAGCGGGGATCCACGTACACGAAATACGTTAGCTTCCTTTGGTCTCCGCTTCAGGCAGCAATGTCGATAATCAACTTTAGATTTTTTGTTTAAAAACAATTTTTGAGAAGAAATTGATAAAAACAAATGAGACTGCCACAAATGCAGAATCACAGCCTTTATAAAATGTCTGTCTTCCAAAGACCCGTTCGGTAGTTTAGTAGCCCATGTTGCTGCAAACAAACGTTACCTTCAATTTATCAACCAACTTATGCACTTAACTAAATACATTCAAGAACAAGTATAAAACTCCTACATGTTTCGGCATCGGGGTGCTATCATCAGGGAGTTATTCATAACAAGGAGTACAGGCCCACCACGCTGGTCTATGTTAGATTAGCATGTTGGGTCTGTATTCGTGGGTGACCAGGCGTCCTTGCGCACCCTTGCATTTAGTTCACTTATCGTCTACTTCCACCTCAACATCCGAACTTGGCACGTCCCGACTCACAAGTAAGACAGCTTGACCCAACAGCACGTATTGTTCCTCAGGCATATCTGGGACACCGAGCCCTCGACAATGCGGACAGAAGGCCCATTAAAATCTGGTTTTTTGAATACTTAGAATATTTATGTACGTTGTGTTGTATAACGCAGACTGCTATAGCCTGTCACTACACAATAAAGCAAACCTCGTTACCATAAATGGCGCTGTTTGATCTCGATTTTCTACGTAGAAACTCGAAAAAATAAACAGTAACGTGTAATTATGAGTGCCAGCGGTGTGACGCATATCCTAAACAATACAAGTGATGGGCAAATTGTTGTGTTTGAACCTCATGGTCACAGGGTATGCAAAAACGTTTTTTAGTACAAAAGGGCCTGAATTTAACTCAAAACTTAGCTTAAATCTGCAATGGTGTTTCTATTAATATGGAAGAAAGCGGTACTGACATCATTCAAGCTGACATTAATTTAAAGGGTTGTATTAAACCCTCCGTTTGACGCCTTACAGTACCCATTACCGATATTAAAGTTATATATATATATATATATATATATATATACACGTGTACACAAGTTAAAGCAAACTGGACAGGACCTTAGGGCTTCAGGAAGTTCACCGTCCCAGAATTTCTAGACAATCGGCACACGAAGGTGGTAAGGTTGTTAGCCCTACGCACTGGCCGCCTTTAACTCACTTCTGTTAGAGGCTGAGTCGATCCCAGGGCCATAGTGCGGCCGGAAGGATTATGTCATTGAAAAATCCGAATCACATTACAGGGAACCGAACACGCGACCTTCCGGCTTGTGGCGCAGCTCCTCAACCATATATATATATATATATATATATATATATATAGTTATGCCATATAGTGTACTGAAGTGAATCCTCGTGTGTGTATATGTGATAGGATGCACACACTTGTGTTTAGCTATATGATTTATGTAACACTGCTCATCTTTCATTACGTAGTCTGTTTCACGACAGGCCCGTAGCCTCTTCCAAAGCGTGTTCTCCACAGAGGGCGAGCTAGTTCTTCCTCTTTCCAGTATATTCTTGTTTCCTTGAGTTCATCCAGTAGCTGCTCTCATTTTCTTCCTCGTCTTCCCGTCACTTCTGTATTTTCTTCAGTGCCGTGTTTTAGAAGGCTGTTCCTACGCAAAATGTGACCACTCAAATTAGCCTTCATTCGCTTTTATTTTGTATGTACAATGTTCCTTTCCTCGTTCAATCTTTGTAACACTTCTTCATGCAAGCGGTCCAACTCATCTCCCTCATTCTCTAGTACTACATTTCAGAACTTTCCATGTATTTCTGATCTACTTTCCGAACAGTCCAATTTTCAGCACCATACATAGCTATGCTCCAAATGTAGCACTTTAATTGTTTTTTTCCTTAGACGTAAGTCGAGTTTGCTTTTGGAAAAGGGTCTTATTCTTGTTGACTGCTGCTTTTGAAATGGACATCCAGGATTTGATTTGAAGTGTACAACTTGCCATCATTTGTTATCAGGCTATCCAAATACTTAAATCTTATATATATTTTAACAATGTCAGTCGCTGTCACGCTCCTACGTTGGAGTTCCATGAAGCGCCACCAGATGGCAGGAGACGCAAATACACAGATCTGTGGGAAAGTTTGAGTTCAACCACAGACTTTGCATGTGGTAACAGTGCACATTTACGCTCTTATGCTATTTATGCTGTCACGCTACTGGATCTGTCTATGGGATCGAGCGTGAATGAAGGTAATACAACTGCACATAATGCAGCATCACAATATTTCCATGTGACAATACTGTAATCCAACAGTAACTATAGTAAATGCAGTTATTCTAATATAACATGACAGATGTTCTGGTTCTAATACAACTGCAAAGTAATACAATACCAGAAACTCAGTGTGATAGTATTGTAAGTTTCCATGCCCTGCAATAGCAACTATAATAAATGTTCTGATTCCTACGCAAGGGGCAACACGTACAAAGAGCTTAAAAACGCCAAAAACGCAAGAAAGTTGTACTTTCGCTGATAATAAAGAACAGTATTTAACACCTATGAAGAAACCGAAGCACAGCACACAAGAATAAAAACTAACAAACGCAAAGCTATGTCTCGCTTAAAAGGCAAGCTGAAGTTCAGCCATTTCTAGAATTGAAGACAGAAGAGGCGCGGATAATTCTCGAGAGCAGAAAACTTGGCGCCGCGCAGAGCAATTGGATGAAATTACACCGAAAGAATGCATCCAAGCTGGGGAAATTAATGCAGGCCACCAACGAGCAAAGATGGCGGCGTGCACAGCGATTTGTGGGTACAGTAATGGCGATCTCGAACACTTTCAGGAAAAAGCCCACCGTCATCGATTACCTTCAATTGGAGAAATATTACAGTCTTGCCGAGCTGGTAAATGGGAAGATGAGACAGCAAAGATTTGCTGTCGTAATGGACAAGTTTTGCTTGCACCGTTACATTATACACCTCAAGAATTCAAACAGTTGTTTCAAGACCCATCATCTTTAATCAACATCAGGTGCTGCTGTAGCATCTTTGCATTCACGTCCATCGGTGTATCGCTCATGGAAAATTCCCGGATTGACGAGCAACTGGCAAACGATCGAGAAGGTGTGCAGACGTTCCGTGTTCAAGGTCGGTACATTCCTAACTAACTAACTAACTAACTAACTAACTAACTAACTAACTAACCAACTAACTAACTAACTAACTAACTAACTAACTAACTCTATGGAGCAGAGGACTTCTTGAGAAGTTAACAATTTCTCAGCTAGTCAAGAAATTCCCCGCATTTTATGGAACCCGGAGGTTTATTACCTCATTCACAAGAGCCCGCCACCTGTCCCTGTCCTGAGCCAGCTCAATCCAGTCCATGACCCCATCCCACTTTTTCAAGATCCATTTTAAGGTTATCCTCCCATCTATGCCTGGGTCTCCCAAGTGGTCGCCTTCCCTCACGTCTCTCCACCAAAATCCTGTATACACCTCTCTTTTCCCCCAACACGTGCTACATGCCCCGCCCATTTCATTCTTCTAGATTTGATTACCCGAATACTATTTGATGAGTACAGGTCATTAAGTTCCTCATTATGTAGTCTTCTCCACTCCCCTGTCGCCTCGTCCCCCTTAGGCCCAAATATTCTCCTCAGCACCCTATTCTCGAACATCCTCAGCCTTTATTCCTCCCTCAGTGTGAGAGAGACCAAGTTTCACACCCAGTCGGTACATTCCTACCTATTGAATCACCAAGTTTTGACCAGTTCTATATTTTCAATGGTGGTATGGAAGCCCAAGCAAATACGCGGTGCTCTATTATGGACGGCTTGGAGAGGGAGATCGTGGTAACAATCCAGCGTGCCCTAAGTCAAGTGTACCCAATCGTCGAAATGTTCCTGCGAGCTGGCGAATTTACAAGAAATCGAGAAGTTCTCAACGTTCGATTGGCAATTCGCGAAGCCCCAGGAATCGAGTTGCGAACTCACAATCGCCCAACGTGTAACGAGGTGTCCGCCAAATTACGTGACGTTAACATGGGAGGCGAACGAAATATTATTTTGAGATCTGTGCTCTTCTGGGGTATAACGCAGCGTCGAGTGGTAATCCTTTACCGACGTTTCGGGACAACGTATCGGTCCCACTTTCACTGGTTGAGAAGTCTTCTTGGACTTCCTACTCTTCTTTAACTTCTTGACCCTTGAAAATAGGACCCATACGTTGTCCCGAAACGTCGATAAAGGATTACCACTCGACGCTGCGTTATACCCCAGAAGAGCGCAGATCTCATCAGCATCGCAGCGGAAGCCTGAAATCAGAGATATTATTTTGCACCAACGAGGTGAGAGATTACAGCGAATTAGCGACACTCACGCGGCGTATGATCGAATACACTCCCGTTTGTTGATCCCACATATTGAACTAGGTTGGCCTTTAGCATTTCGGAATCATGGTGACACTAGACGTCATAACTGCAAGAGTTTCATGTCGTGAGTTTGCCGCATGTAGACTCTACCTCAAAGCCAACTGGTACTCATTGCTGCATCACGCTGCTAGAATATTTCTGCAATGGTGTGCTGGACATTATGTAAAGTTTGAGTAACAAAAGCTGCGATTTATTCGTCATAGTGAAGCCAAAGAATTTGAGATATGGTTAATCAACACACATATGTGTTTCACGTTATAAGAATGAAAATGTAACAAAACACAAATATAATGTTATTTGTCTGGAATTCAAACAAAACGAAATACGTTAACAAACAGCGATGGGGTCACTGGAATTTCATTGACTTAATCCTTCCGGCCGCACTGTGGCCCCGGGGTGGATTCAGCCTCTAACAGAAATGAGTACCAGGGATATTTCCTGGGGTAAAAGCGGCCGATGCGTAAGGCTGACAACCTTGCCACCTTCATGTGCCGATTGTCTATAAATGCTGGGTGCTTCAGTATACTGGAACCCTAGGGACCTGTCCAGACCTATACGGGGACAGCTTTAAAAAACAGCATACTGTTTGTTAGTAACACTAGTGTGACTGCATAAACACGTGCTACGATGTGTGAATGTCAACAGACGGTATCATGATGAGTTCGAGTTGAAAACTGCTGGATTAATTGGCCAGTTTCTTAAAACAAAAACTCGTAGCATGGGGTGTCCCATGACTAATGATCAGAGTTATGAAACAGTAGCAGAAAGGTTGGCCACAAACTTAATAAATTATAAAAAATTCTCTGTAAACGTAAAAGCTGTAGAGTAGAAACATGGCAGGCAATGTACGTATGACGTAACACTAGGCGCGTTGGCGTCAGTAAGTATATTATAAGCGTGTGTCTGTAGCCTTAGTTTTCTAGCATGCAAAGCGCATGGGCTGCATTATAATACTGTACGTGGCCTGTCCGGGTCTACCATACTTTCCCACGTTATCCCATAAACGGCAAAACTTTCGTAAAAACGTTACTGAACACAAAATATGTTTCGATTTTCTCTACACATTTTTTTCAAACATTTCTCCTTCTAAGAAGAATTCAGCCAGATACTATCACAAATGTGCGTACGTTTTCATGTAAAGCACTAATTACACTTGTCAGATTTTAATAAAACTTGAATTTTCTCTACAGATTTTCGAAAAATTCGAACATATCAAATTTCATGAATATCGGTCCAGTGGGAACCGAGACAGGACGGCCAGACAGACAGACACTTGCATACATGACAAAGCTAATGGTCTCGTTTCGCAATTGTGCGAACACTCCCGAAAATTGGAAGTCGGGCCCATTTCATGGAGCCAGCAGCCATTTTGTTGAAATAATCATCCACTGAGTGGCCAACACCAAACTTGGTTAACATGGCTAACGAAAACCCATGCCAACAACATCGTACTTAATAATAAGAAAAATTTAAAAAATACAATTTTTTATCGATCATCATAAATGTTTATACGCTACGCGGTTATACACATGCCGAGCCCCGTGGCCGCGCCGTCTAAGGCGTGAGTCTGCAACCCTTAGCTAATGCGATTGCGGATTCATATGCCGACAGGGGCATAGATGTGGGTCTTGTAAGTATTGTGTTTTGTCACGTAGGGGCCTCTGTGACGGGCCGATCCCTCGTTCAGAAGAGTTCTAGAGAGTTGTGGTGTGTCTGTGTGTGATCGGGTGCAACAGTAACCAATATATCTGCAGTGAGTAGGAAGAAGAGGTCAGAATAAGAAAGAAAGAAAGAAAGAAAGAAAGAAAGAAAGAAAGAAAGAAAGAAAGAAAGAAAGAAAGAAAGAGAGAGAGAGAGAAAGAAAGAAAGAAAGAAAGAAAGAAAGAAAGGAAGGAAGAAAGAAAGAAAGAAAGAAAGAAAGAAAGAAAGAAAGAAAGAAAGAAAGGAAGGAAGGAAGGAAGAAAGGAAGGAAGGAAGGAAGAAAGGAAGGAAGGAAGGAAGAAAGAAAGAAAGGAAGGAAGAAAGAAAGAAAGAAAGAAAGAAGGAAAGAAGGAAAGAAAGAAGGAAGGAAAGAAAGAAAGAAAGAAGGAAGGAAAGAAAGAAAGAAGGAAAGAAAGAAAGAAAGAAAGAAAGAACGAACGAAAGAAAGAAAGAAGGAAAGAAAGAAGGAAAGAAAGAAAGAAGGAAAGAAAGAAGGAAAGAAAGAAAGAAGGAAAGAAAGAATGAAAGAAAGAAAGAAAGAAAGGAAGAAAGAAAGAAAGAAAGAAAGAAAGGAAGAAAGAAAGAAGGAAGGAAAGAAAGAAAGAAAGAAAGAAAGAAAGAAAGAAAAAGAAAGAACTGCGATATAGACCGACGACAGGATGGCGAACTAACCAGGACAAATATACAGAACTGCAATGTTAAGGGCCCACTCCCTGTAACCTAACCATTTCATCGCCCCCTACACGCTAGTGTGAATACAGTTCGTACGCTCTGCGCAAAGTCACCCTCTGTGCAGACAAACTAAAATGTGCGGTAATAGCAACTACTGCGGAGTACAAGCAACGGAGAGGCACACACATTAAATACATTATTATACACGTTTATACGTTAATTCCTTGAGTCACAATATTTAGCAACTTTACTGCCTGCTATAATGGCCAAGTACTGTGTTTCTGTAACACACATATGGCGCAAGATTGAACCGCAGCTTGTTGCTGCTAGAGGATATAAAGTTTCGGATTAAGCCTTTATAAGTCTTCCAGCTGTGCATATCAGTACAAATGCGTATCATACACTTCAAACACGGCATTATAACTCTAAAACAATTCATCACAGCCGGTCCCAGCGGCCGCGCGGTCTACGGCGTAAGTCTGCGGCCGAGCGCTTGCTGGGATTGTGGGTTCGAATCCCACCGGGGGCATGGATGTTTGTCTTGTATAGTTTTTCTGTTGTCAGGTAGAAGTCTCTGCGACGGGCCGATCCCTCCTCCAGAGTAGTCCTACCGACTGTGGTGTGTGTCTGAGTGTGATCAAGCTAAAAATAGAAAAACCCTCTACACCTGCTGTGAACAAGTAGGTAGAAGAGGGAAGGACTACGAAACGAAACAATTAATCACGTGTGTAATTACAGCCTTTCATTAAGCAGAATCATGAGCTGTACCATGTCATTCCACTGGTTATAAATTAAAATCAGAAATACCTAACATGTAATTATTAAGAAATTTCAACGAAGTCCTTTTCCAAGAATTCTATATCGATAACGACAAATGGCAATGAGCAACAACAGAGTGAACATGTGCAAAACTACCAACTCCACAAACGAACTGACAAAAATAGAAGTATGGACTCACTGTAAGCAGTATTTGTTACATACAAACAACACTTCATATAAAACCGAACACAGGCTTTTCTACAGATTTCAATGTCTGTAAAAAATGACAAGGTCATATTAACAAAATATCCTAGCTAAAAAATCTGGCACTCACACCTCTAATGTGTACCTCAAAATACGTCTCATCCACACTGCTAGGTGCGTTTGTGAGGAAGCTCTCTGTCCTACCGACGAGGACGACGAAACTGACCGTCAAAATGAATGATGAGACACAAGTTTGTTTACCACATGACTTAAACATCTATGCCCGCTGGTACGTGTTTCTTTAGAACTCCCTTATACTTGATGTTCACAGGAACGTACTTTAAAGAAACTAACTTGCCAGTTCTGCAGATTTCAACAACTGTTGTGATTTCGAATTTTTTTTGTTTGTTTGTATTACCCATCCCGTTGTGCGTGTATATACCACTATTTCCAATATATGTGTACAGACAAATACAACATCTCCCTGCTTCTTGATTTTTATTGTATTAAGGTGGGGTTACACTTGAGAGCAGAACTGGCGCAAGTCTCTCTCAGCTGCTCTACAGAGGTGCTGTAAACGCCTTCGACAGCCGAATCTCCAAGGTCATGGTAACTTGCGGACAGCCGGTTTCAGAGCACTTCCTTTGTCCGTGTAAACTAGCGCCACGCATCCTCTCGGCTGCAATCCAAACTAGACCTGAAAACTCAGTATAGCTGAGAATGGAACTGCAAGCATGGCGTCTTGGAAGGCGTGGACGAAAGATGAAACCACGCAGCTTATAACTTTGTACGAGTTTTGTCGGGAGATTTCAGACAGCCGGCACATGCATTATAGAGACACAGAAAAAAGTGGAGTGTGTTGGAAATCAATGAGCAACGGTGCAAAACATTCTTCACTTTTTCATTTAGAAGTACAGAGTGCACGTGTTTAGTTTGACGTCAGCGTACTCTTCCTATCGCTTTACAGTGTAATTTTCTGTTATTGCGTTCCACCTGAAAATATATACTGAAAACATTGGTTTAGTTAGAGAGCCAATCACAAAATTGCTACATTAATATTTCTGCTATATTCAGATATTCACCCTTCAGAACCCCCACAAGTGTTCTGCATACATCCTTTATTATAATACTAATTGTGCACGCGGGTATGCGAAACAAGTACTGCAGACTGCGGTTAGAATCGCCTGGAGAACAGAAACAGTCTACGAAAAACTGAAATCAGTGGAGCGAAAACCTAATTATAATTTTTGGCAAATTAACATTTATTTCGTTATTTGCCTGTTTCCAGAAGGCAGGCGTACACCCAAGGTGGGGGCTGACGGGCTGCAGCCCTCCAAACCCCCCAAAAAACCGAAATATAAAAAACACAGATTTTGTAGATATTATGATGTCAGATTTTCACGTTATTTCCCCCTTCAGCGGAAATCGGCCACTGAAATCGGCTGATGAATAGTATATTAGAATTTTGAAAAATAAATAAAATTAAAAAAACACGAACACATGGCACTGTGATTGAGTCGTAGAACCTACATAAATGTAGCTGTAGACATGATTTTCATAACATAATTTTTAAAACCTAACATAAAGCATACAAGGCGACCATCATCGGGTAACAATACCACAAATATAGAGGCAAGCAACTGTCTCATTTGTTGTCAAATTAAAAGCAACAATACTGAGCATTATCGAACGGCCTACATTTTATTAATTTCTTAATGCTCAGTAACTTAGAATTAAATTAAATGCGTAGATGAAGCATCACAAAAGTTTCAAACATCCCACGTCATGCATAGATGGAAAAAAAAATATTCGGAAAATGTTGTGAATGAATGAATGAATGTGTACAGCCAAATGATGCAACAATACCTCACAGGAATATTTCTAACGGCTAACACAGAAGACAAAGAGACAAACGGAACTGTGATACAGGGAACAGATACAGACGGCACGAACTGGCATTTTAGATATTAAACCGATGACCTGTTTTGCTGATGCATGAAGGAGGCATCACGCGAACCAGAAATTTAACATCCAATAATTCAACCCGAGTTATCTGCACAATTTATCCCAAACAATAACACACCAAGGCTTGCAATACTAAAGAAACCCCACATCGAATTTCCATTCCTTTAAAAACCCCACCGTCCACAACCACTTCCTACCACACTTTATGTCACAAAAACACAGGCCTACCGAAACTACATTCTTCATGTTCTAAAATTTTGCCAATTTGATTTCGGTTCGTCAGTCTCTCTGAACACAGCACTACAGCTGCAACACTGTACGGCCTGGCGTCTACCGCAGGTGCCACGGGTAGAGGTACACTTGCACCGTGGCACAACTGTAGTCTCCGCGGGTGCGAGGGGTTAAGGGTACCGGGTAGGGGGCCGCCACCGCCGAAAGTAATTAACTTTGCTAAGCGGTCCCATTCGGTACACCCTTTCCCTAAACTGATTCATACCACAGGCTGTTTCAAGGCGCGGGTATGGAAGGGGAGTGTGAAGTCGGGAATTACGCTAATGGAATAAAACTTGACGAAACCTCTACACATATAGTAAGGCAAAAGGTAAAGCTCACCCGAATGCCATGATGGCGCGGGGGGAAGTAGGGGTATAGCCCTGCTTTTCCTTTAACCTCGGTGCTAAATAGAGTGGGTGGTCAAGGCCACGTTCCGGCCGCTTTTCTCCCGGGAACAAGAGCCAGTACCAATCGCACAGGACGCTGGTTGGACCGCAAGGCCGGCGTGGAAGGGTGAGGAAAATTTCGCCTACACTGGGATTCGATCCCCGGAGCGTACAGTCCGTAGCCAGTCACTATACCGAGCGAGCTATCGCGGCCCGCATACACATGTAATACAGATATACACACCATTACTGAGGGTGGAGGTAATTCTAACATGTACTGACCCTGCAAACAGTCTCTCTCACTCCAAAAGAGTTTGAGAATGTAAATGCTCTGAAACTCATTAACCTTTTAAAGCCTAGCGGTAACTTTGCATACCACCAGGTTTAACATTAAAAAATTCTACGTGGTGCCCACATTGCGTTTATGTGTTTTGTACGGATCTCAGAACGAACAGTAACTTTTGCCTTATAAAACATTAAGAGATTGGTTTTTATAACCGAAGTGGAGAGTGTTTACAGCGCGGTACGCACTGGGTCCTTATATAAAACAGATACGCTTCGTCTTTAAAGGGTTAATTTGTATTTTCACAGCAGTTTGCCTACCGTGCTACTCCGTTAAAGCCGACACTAATACCAGAACACATAAGTAACTCATCTCAATTCAAAACCGTCGCCTCTTACCCCGAAGACAGGAGCAAAATAAAACCAAAACCGTTGTACTGACCATAACGGCTTAGCGAAAGAGATGACTGACAACACTGCTACAGCGCCTGCTTTAGTCTCCATAAATTCTTATTTTAAGGGGGTTCTAAGATCTAAAACTGCAACGTTTACAAACCTATTTCCATTACAACATTACCCACAACAGTTGTACCACTCGCTAAGTCGGAACACAGCAGAAAACAGCACCTCGCCTATTCGCCGCGTTAATATTGCTGGACAAATGCATAAGGGGTTTTGGTGGGGAAACCTGAGGGAAAGAGACTACTTGGAAGAACTACTCGTAGATGGAAGGGTACTATTAAAATGGATCTTCAAGAACTTGAATGGGGGCACAAAATGGATTTATCTGGCTCAGGATAGGGGCAGGTGGCGGGTTGTTGTTAATGTGGTGATAAATCGTTGGTCTCATAAAATGCGGAGAATTTCTACACTAACTTCAGATCTGTTAGCTTCTCAGGAAGGATTCAGCCCTCTGCGATTAGTTAGTTAATTACTTAGTTACCTAGTTAAGTAGTTACGTAATTAGCCAGTTTATACTGCTGGACTGAATTGAGTCCTTAACCAAACAGTGACATTATATAAAAATACAGCAACAATTGGAGAAAATTGGCAAACTGTGGTCCGTCACGTACTGCATCACATACGCCAGTTAAGTCCCTACAAATTCAGTTCATAGTATTCCAATATAGCACCTAACCCACTTAACCTTATTCTATTGCACACGATCCATGAACAGGACTTACAAAAATGCTAAAACTTGAATTTATTAGACGGTTTAGTTTTAAGAAATGCTGGGATCTCAGCGTAAAACTCTCGCCCACAGGTGTGTACTGTAGTCACACGTCTGTCACATTTTCCCTCTCCTTCATGTAAACTCAGTGTACTTTGAATAAAGCCTCGGATATCATGTCACTTTATATGTCTGAAATTTGGAAGTTTTCAACTTGAGATTAACATCGACAGGAATGTGTGTCCAGCTTCACTGTGTCCTTTATTCAACATACGCCAAGCTACTAAGACATAACAAATTTTTCAGCAAGGCTATGTTAGTTATAAATGCAACAATCGAAGATGACCGAAAGAAGGCGATAAAAACCACAGACTCCAAAAACACGTAATTCGGCCAAACTTTGGATGTTTTCCCCTTCAAAGTATCATTACACCGTTACGTTTCTGAACCCACAATGCCACCCTTCCAACAGAGTGTCTAGCGCCACAAAAAGTAGCACGACTTAGCGCATCATTATTTACAACGGCCGTGTTTCCATGCAGTGGCGCCTCAAAAACTGACGCGCCACAGCTCGCGGTACTCTCGTCGCTTATGTTGCTGTCTCCTAAGAGAATGTTCAGCCGCGCCACTTCGTCGAACATCGAACATGTGAGTGCTTTGCTGTTCATTCTGAAGGTGTTTATTTCTACTGAATTAAATGGTGTACTGCCGACAGTGTATCCCATCCAGCCGCATGCCACTCTGCGTCCTAAAATTATAAGGTGGAAAATAAAACATGTTATCAAATACGCCTACATTGTGAAAAACAGCCCACGTTCTTGCCTTCAATTCAGCAGGGAATCAATCCATCATTTGGGGTTCATTTTCTTCTTCTTCTTCTTCTTCTTTAATATCTTGTGGAATACTATACGCAGGAGAGCTTCCTAATCAAACTCAATTTCAAAAGATTTGCTAACCGAGGAAACGAGGGTTTGCCACTCAGACACGCTGAAGTAAAACAGAAACGCTAGTGGGAAATGGTTCGCATCAGAGGCGCCAGCTTGTGTAGCGCCATAAGCAAGCTCGTGGAGGAAGAACATATATGTATATATGTCTTTCGCTGGCGAGACCTGATACCGAGGTCAGGTCATGGGGAAGGGGGCAGCATAGCTCAGTTTAATCCATCTCCTTCCAAGAAATCCGGAGTCAACCATCCAATATCGTCCACGTAGCAATAATAATAATAATAATAATAATAATAATAATTCAATCGGTGTTTTTAACATGCAGGCTTAACAGAACAAATGCCTATTATAATTCGTACAGCCAGCATAGAGACACAAATAAAAAACAAAAACAGTACAAACACACAAAGACAAAATACCAAACAACTAACTGACTGACTGACTGACTGACCAACCAACCAACCAACCAACCAACCAACCAACCAACCAACCAACCAACAAACAAACCAACCCACCAACCAACCAACCAACCAACCAACCAACCAACCAACCAACCAACCAACCAACCAACCAACCAACCAACCAACCAGCCAACCAACTAATCAACCAACCAATCAACCAGCCAACCAACCAACCAGCCAACCAACCAATCAACCAACCAACCAACCAGCCAACCAACCAACCAACCAACCAACCAATCAACTAGCCAACCAACCAATCAACCAGCCAACCAACCAACCAGCCAACCAATCAACCAGCCAACCAAACAACCAGCCAACCAATCAACCAGCCAACCAACCAACCAACCAACCAACCAACTCCATAGAGCAGAGTCCTTCTTGGGAAACTAAGAAGTTCTCAGGTAGTCAAGAAATTCCCTGCAGTTTATGGAACCCGAAGGTTCATCACCGCATTCACAAAAGCCCGCCACTTGTCCCTACCCTTAGTCACAACAATCCAGTCCGTGACCACCATTTTAATATTATCCTCCCATTTCCGCCTAGGTCTTCCAAATGGTCTAATTCCCTCGGCCTCCCCACCAAAATCTTGTATGACCCTCTCTCCTCCCCCATACGTGCTACATGCCCGCCCATCTCAGTCTTCTTGATTTGATCCCCGGAATAATATTTGGTGAAGAGTACAGGTCATTAAGTTCCTCGTTATGTAGTCTTCTCCACTCCCCTGTCGCCTTGTCCCTCTTAGGCCCAAATATCCTCTTCAGCACCCTATTCTCGAACACCCTCAGTCTTTGTTCCTCCCTCAGTGTAAGAGACCAAGTTTCACACCCATACAAAACAACAGGTAAAATTATAGTTCTGTATGTCCTAATCTTTGGGTTTTTGGATGGCAACCTGGAAGACAAAAGATTCTGCACCGAATGATAGCAAGCATTCCCCGACTTCAATCTGCTCTTAATTTCTTCATGAATGGAGTTTCGATCCGTTAGGGTTGCTCCCAAATATTTGATTTCTTCCAACCTTTCAAAGGATTTATGATCTATCTTTATCTTGTGATTGTGTCGTGCATTCTGATTTCGAGACATGACCATATACTTAGCTTTCTCAGCATTTACTTCTAGACCAATCCCCTTACTAGCGACTACTAAAATTTCCGTTCAAAACGAAGAAAACAAAAAATATTGCACGAAAAAGGCCATACAAAATGACAGGGGCAAAAGCCCCATACCCTGAAATAAACACGGACAAGTTTATTTAAAAGTGCCACAGATTAGCGCGGAAACTGTCTTAAAGAAGTAGTGGGTTTCCTCAAGACATCGACGTCTTCGCACACACGTTTAGCAGCTGAAACATAACTAGCAGACGGACAGTTTTTAAAAATAACAGCAAACAGGAGAATTTTCTAAAAGTAGGAGGAAAAACTCGAACACTAGTAGCATCCAAAAGAGACGAGCAACATTTTAAACATGAATAAACGGAAATAAAATATATCTCACCAAAGTGAAGTATTCTGTTGTGCAGGGTATGAGGCCTTAGAAATTTAAGAAACTTCTCTTAAGTAACATGATCATGAATAAAGACGCCATTTTGACACAGGGCTACGAACGTCTGCAGAATGCGTTCCAGGTTTTCGGCGTCAGTAGCCGTTATAGAACTCCATAAATCTCAGGCATACTAACGTTTGGTTCTAACTCGTGTTAAGTAAAATATTACTAAGCTATTAAGTGTAGAGAAGCAATACGTTATAGCTTGTATTAAGCCCAGCACCCTCACGGCTTGAGAGAAAATACAGTCTACATGTTTGTACAAATGCAGTTTTGAATCAAGTTTTACCCCCAAAGTGTTTGATAGTGTTCGTACGGGTTACAGAAAGGTCACATATTTTACAAGTGTGATAAAGAAAATTTGTTTTCCTAGTGAAAGTAATAACCCTAGTTTTTCTAATGTTAAATCCATGAAGTTAGAAGTACATCAACCTAGTCCGCGATTCATATCAGATTGCAGCAGAACGCAATCGTCAACAGCAATTACGACACGAAAGATTTTAACATCGTCCGCAAATAATAAATATTTAGAATGCTTAAATTACAGTACAAAGATCGTTAAAAAATACAGCTGAACACGGTTATAACGACATCGGTTTATACGACACCTCGGTTACAGAGTCCGATATTCTGTGGCACCAATTAATTCCTCACTCTTAACCAAAACATTACACTCCTCAGTTGTAACAACACTCGTTTATAACAACACAAAATTTTCAGTGCCTGTGATGACGTTATAACCGCGTTTGACCGTGTATTAAAATGGAAGGACCTAAAACAGATCCTTGGGGGACCGGCGAAAGAACTTCGAAAGGTAAGGGAAAGGTTTCTAAGACGGCTACACAAGATTGCCGTTTAGTAAGGTAACTACGAAATCATTTCAAGTAATTATAACAATAATAATGAATATTTAATGAGACATGACGAAGTTGGTGCGCATTTACATTACTCAATATGCAAGGCACTAGGCATCGAAATGGCAGATAAATGGTACACACACACACACACACACACACACACACACACACACACACACACACACACACACACACACACACACAAACCAGTATGTGAACATGAAGATGTGACAGTGTTATGGAATCAAGGGGTACACACAGACAGGGAAGCTACAGCAAATAGGCCAGATATAATAATTAAAAACAAGAAAGAGAAGACATGCATACTGATAGATGTGGCAATACCGGCGGAGAGAAATGTCACACAAAAGAAGCAAAAAATAAAATAAAATACAAGAGTTAATGTATAGAGATACAATGAATGTGAACATGAAATGTATGATTGTACCCGTGGTAATTAGAGCCATCGGAATGGTAACAAAAGGTTTAAGGTACAGTTTAGAAGCCATACTGGGAAAACATTCAGTAGATTCGCTACAGAAGACAGCTGTACTTGGAACATCATACATAATGCGGAAAATACTGCAGTCTGAAACTTGATACCTGAGCGGTGGGGATCGCCGCTGGTTCAAGAGAAGTACCGGCGAGAAATGGCCTGTGATAAGAGACGAGACAATAACGAAACTATAAGCCCACACAGCATGTCATCACACACAAAATTCATTCATAATGGTACACGAGAGAAATCTAAAATGTTTACCTCGTATATATTTGGGTCGTTTCTAAAATACCGCTCTCCTGTTGTCCTTATGTATATTCTTCAAGTTATGTGAAGAGGTAAAGTCGTCCATCTTTTATTCTTTTCATTTACCTGCTATAGTTATTTAGAATGGCATCTGTAGCAACTGCTGGATCACTCTTTTAACAAATATGCGCATATCTATTCTTCAGAGGAATATATATTACATAAAATAATTTAGAATTAGTTTTATACTTCATACAGGGGCGGCGGTGGCGCAGTTGGTTGAGGCACTGCACTACAAACCGACAGGTCGCGGGTTCGATTCCCCATGGTGTCAGTCGCACTATGGCCCTGGGTTCGACTCAGCTTCTAACAGAAATGAGTATCAGGAATATTTTCTGGGGGGTAAAGGCGGCCGGTACGTACGGCTGACAACCTTACCACTTTCACGTGCCGATTGTCTAGAAATCTGGGAACCTCGACCTCCTGGGACCCTCAGAGCCTATCCAGGCCTGTAATGGGACTGCTTTACCTTTATACTTCATACTAGTGCAGTCTTATAAAACTTTACAACACAAAACTAAGTTCACTTTGCCTGTACTTCAGCGTTCACTTGGAACAGAATAGAGAACGTACAGTATTTCGCGACAAAAACACATTCGTCAAATTCCAACATCGAAACGATGGGACTGTTTCAGCATAATTGTACTGTTTCAGTATAATTAACATGAAAAAATGTATACAAATGTACAGCAGCAGCAGCAGCATACGACAGCACTATCTCCTGCGCTTGGTCTTGCGGTTCCTGAACCGCAAGACCAAGATCCTTCTGTGAAAATGGTCATATCCTTACAGCTCTTAGTACTAACATTTAACATAAAAATATTTACATAAAAATATTGCAATTTATCTTCACTTTTGTACAATTATAATTCATGAGAATTGGCGTCAAACTATTATGGAAAGTTTACCGTTTAATTTTAATAGAAAATAAATAATTCACCAAGAAGACAATACATGACGAAGATATATAATCGAAATAAATATATTCTTAACAACACTAAAACAGTGATTCAATATCTGTATCTCGAGATTTTTTAAAAACAAGGTCTTCTGGGTTTTTGCGGCGTGTGGTTAGGTAATTTCTTGTCGAAACATCATCAGGGATGAGTAAATACATGGGTCTCATAACCCTGAAGATGGGGGCCGTAAATTTCTTCGAAACGTTGCGAAGCAATTCTGCAACCACACGGCGCAAAAACCCACAAGAACTGTTTCCTCAATATCAAAACAGCTTTAGAACTAAAAAAGTCTTTCCGCGCTGTCATTTCGAGTAAGTAATGCTGCAACCACCCCGCACTACCTAGCCGTATCCTTCAGTGTGCGTTTCTTCCCCCCCCCCCCCCGTCTCTCGCGTACTAAACACGCGACGGCAGGTATGGCTGTCATCGTCGCGTTACACCGATTTGAATTGACGCTGTGGAGAACGTGCCATATTGCCTTCTTTCTCGCTCTCTCTCACTCTAACTCACACACACACACTCTCACACACACTCTCACACACACTCTCACACACTCACTCACACACTCATACTCACACACACTCACCCACACACTCACACACTCACACTCACACACCCACTCACAGTCACACACACTCTCACACGCACTCTCACACACTCACTCACACACTCATACTCACACACACTCACCCACACACTCACACACTCACACTCACACACCCACTCACATACACTCACAGTCACACACGCTCACACACACGCTCACTCACTCACACACACACTCACACACACTCAGTCACTCACTCACTCACTCACTCACTCACACACACTCACTCACTCACTCACAAAGCTTCAAGCGGCAAGGTGTGGTAGGGAACATGCCGCATCCCCAGCCTTACGTAGATGCACTACACCAATGTAACACACAATAAAAGGTAATAAATTTTAAAAAATCGGTTTACATTATTTCCCTCATTTTAATAGAGAAACGAAGTCGCACCCTCAGTATCACTGGTACGGCGACGCAGTTTTCATATCGGTGAATTGCCAAATGATATCGTGGTGTATCGATATCGCAGTTTCACCAGTCACTTACCCGCCCCCCTTACGCTACGATAATGTTCCAGAAAAAGTTTTCAGTGAACAGAGTCGAGGGCAAAATGCAAACTTAGTCTTATAAGTAAAACCGTCCACCCATAGTGTTTGCAAGTCCGCATCTTCACCCGCTACATCAACAAAGAACTGTTCTTCAGATGGACCGTCGTACCGATCGCATGCAGCCACCCAGTTTCGGAACAGACTTGGTTCAGCCGTCCGAGCTTGATCCTCACCGGCAGTCGGCAGCATCTACTGCACGGCTATATTAACTGTAGTGTCTTAACTGTGTAGTTATTTAGCTACCACCGGTGGGCATGAATGGTTCGAAAAATTTCAGATTGCAATGACGTAGTGGCGGCCTATTTAAATGCATTTTGATACCTAAAACACTAAGGAAATATCACGCAACATTGCATTCAGTGTCGTCCACTTCGAATTGAACATTCGAAGTTGGCGCCTCCCTACTCATCAGCAAGACGCATTACCCCAAACCCAAACACGGCCTTAAGCATACTTGGGACAACGGG
>BLKM01000188.1:136851-159771 GCA_013340265.1 Coptotermes formosanus
GCGGCGGTGGTGGTGGTGGTGGTTGTGGTGGCGGTGGTGGTGGTGGTGGCGGCAGCGGCGGTGGTGGTGGTGGTAGTTGTGGTGGCGGTGGTGGTGGTGGTGGTGGTGGTGGCGGCGGTGGTGGTGGTGGTGGTGGTGGCGGCAGCGGCGGTGGTGGCGGCAGCGGCGGCGGCGGCGGCGGTGGTGGTGGTGGCAGGGTGGTGGTGGTGGTGGCAGTGGTGGTTGTGGTGGCGGCGGTGGTGGTGATGGCATGGTGGTGGTGGTGGTGGTGGTGGCATGGTGGTGGTGGTGGCATGGTGGTGGCAGTGGTGGTTGTGGTGGCGGTGGTGGTGGTGGCGGCGGCGGTAGTGGTGGTCGTGGCGGCGGCGACGGCGGCGACGGCGGCGGTGGTGGTGGTGGTGGTGGCAGTGGTGGTTGGTGTGGGGTTGGTGGTGGTGGCGGCGGCGGCGGCGGCGGCGGCGGTGGTGGTGGTGGTGGTGGTGGTGGTGGTGGTGGTACTCGTGGCAGTGGTAGTAGCAGCAATATTATATATCGCAGCGTCACGAGAAATATCACCAACGCATGTAACAGTGGAGGCGATGAACGCCTGTGGTTTTAATCTGTTGGTTGTTGGTATTATTATCATCATCATCAGAATCATCATCATTATTGTCCTGCTACACCTGTAAAACTCATGCACGCAAGTACTTACAATATTTATGGTAAATCGTTCAACCGACTAGTGTACAGCATTTAACAATACTCCGTACAGCACTTCGTAAGTAAGACCGTTGTCTACCAACACTTGAATACGATGGCCAAATTCAGTTTACAGTTTGAAACTTAAATTATATCCCTTTAGCAGTTCAGGGGGTGTTTCATGTGCACACACGGACAGACATAAGGAATAATCGCACTGACATCTGACGAGAGAAAGTGGATATCACAGCACTTTACTGCCGGAAACATGGACGGTCTGCCTTGGTGCAGTTGCTGAAAAATTCATTACTTTAAATACTGCTACCTTGTAGTGCTGCTATCAATGGCCCTATGATAGAATGTTTTCTAACAGGTGCAGAAACTTGCGTATTCAAAGGGTAAGCAAATGTTTCACACATAAGTAATTTCTGTCCGTCTGTGACGGTCTTCCAGTGCCTAATATATCGAAATTTTTCCCCTTCTATCCAACATTCTAGCCTTTCTGTAAACAATATACGAAACTCCCAGTTTTCGGCCACATTCACCCATAATGAAACCCACTTCTTTACACACTGCACATCTCCCTCCCACCCTTTACACACACAAACTTGATTACTATCCAAGCCTTCCCATTTGTTTTGCTATTATCTGATGTCTTCCTGGAAAACTGAACCCAAAAATGATCAGTCACTGAAACTGGTATTAACCCTTTAAAGACGAAGCTTATCTGTTTTATATGAGGACTCAGTGCGTACCGCGCTGTAAACACTCTCCACTTCGGTTATAAAAACCAATCTCCTAATGTTTTATAAGGCAAAAGTTGCTGTTTGTTCTGAGATCCGTACAAAACACATAAACGCAATGTGGGCACCACGTAGAATTTTTTGATGTTAAACCTGGTGTTACGTAAAGTTACCGCTAGGCTTTAAAAGGTTAAAGAAGAAGCGTATCTGTTTTATATTAGGACTCAGTGCGTTCCGCGCTGTAAACACTCTCCACTTCGGTTATAAAAACCAGTCTCTTAATGTTTTATAAGGCAAAAGTTGCTGTTTGTTCTGAGATCCGTACAAAACACATAAACGCAATGTGAGCACCAAGTATAATTTTTTAATGTTAAACCTGGTCGTATGTAAATTTACCGCTAGGCTTTAAAATGTTAAGAAACTAACCCTCGAAACCTGGTGTAAAAATGGGTGTAGAGGAATAGGAGAGCAAACCACAGAGCCTGATGTACCGTTATATCAATATAATTCAAACATTACACATTGCCCAACCATGCTGAGTGACGGAAAACAACTTGCGAAAACAGCTCGCATATGGAATCACATAGGCAGGGTTTAGTGCGAGTGCTTATAGGAATGTGACAGTAAGAGGAAGGCATGTCTGTTTACAGTCTTGGATTGAAATGTTCCGCTAAACAGGGTGGACCCCTAACGACTGCCTTCCTGTTGTAACAATACACATATAAAGTACCTTATTTTAACCAACTAAATGCACAATATCAGGATGTAATTTTATAAGCAAAACATTACATCTCCAGCATGTTTCGATCTTTTATAGAACATCATCAGGGAGATGTAATACATAGCCTACATACGAGTATAATCTAGCTACTTACAAAACACCACGTGGCAAACTACAGTGTTTCATTAGTAAAAGGTAAGGCTATCCCATTACAGGCCTGGACAGGCTGTTATGGGTCAAAAGGTTGAGGTTCCCAGAATTTCTAGAAAATCGGTCTACGAAGGTGGTAATTTTGACAGCCCTAAGCATTGACCGCCTTCGCTTCCGGCAGATATTCCTGCTATTCATTTCTTTTAGAGGCTGAATCGACCGCAGGGCCATAGCGAGACCGGAAGGATTAAATCAATCGGGAACAGAACTCGTGATCTTCCGGCTTGTAGTGCATTACCTCAGCCAGCTGCGCCACTGCGTACCTCTGTTTCATTCGTTGTCAAATTAAACATAAAGAATTTGAACACAATCGAGCGGTATGCATTTTGTTATATTCTTGCTGCTTAAAACCTTGGGAATAAACTATGTCGGCAGCGTATCAAAAAATTTTCAAACCTCCTACACTATGCACAGAATTTTTTTTCTTTCTAATTTTAATCTCAGTATTTGCTTCTAACATTAAATGCGTATTTTCAGTACACCAGTGTGCCACATCGGCCGCATGACCAGAGCTGTTTTCTGCCTCTTCGTCTCTCTGATTGTGCTCACAGCTCAGGTAAATAAATACAAGGAATCCCGAACAGAAAATCGAGTGATATCAGAAACATCAGTGACATAATAAACCAGACACGTGATCGACTCTATTTTACTGACGTGTTGTCAAAGCGGTGGCAAGATAATGGCAACAGTGTCAACTTTGGCATCGTCTGAAGTATGCACTGCCAAACGGCATAATTAGTTTTGTATGTGTTGAAAAAACAGAATTTCAGAACAAAAGTTGTATGTTATACTTAAAATTGAAAATTATAACCAACACATGTTCTGAGTTATGAATCAGTTCATGGACACACAGACCTGAAGATGAAAGCTGTTGGTTCCTTCGAAACGTCGGGAAGATATTACCCAAACACAAGGCGCAGCAACCAAGAAAAACCTGCTTCCTCAATACGAAGAGAGATTTCCATCTTTCTCTACCTACCTACCTACCTACCTACCCACCTACCTACCTACATATCTATCTATCTATCTATCTATCTATCTATCTTTCTATCTATCTATCTATTTGTCTATCTATCTACCTATCTATCTATCTATCTTTCTATCTATCTATCTCGCATTCATACATGTAAAATCTCCTCAACTAACGACAAATTTTCCATGAAATTCAGCAAATGAAAGTATTTCAAATTCCTACAGCACAGCGATGTGTAAAATGCAACCCTCCAATCTTTGCTACGCGAACAGGGTTCTGAGACAAGACAGCCATTAATGTATAACGCAACACTGAGGAGCGTTCGCGTAACCAATATCTGCCGTGGAAAAGCTACAGTATTAAGTATATTTAGTGTGTGTTTGTAGCCTTAATTGTCCAGCATCAAAAGCGCATACGCCGTATTATGTTGCCAACGGTGGCCTCTCAGGCACTACCATAGTTTTGCCACGTTATATCAAAAATTTTATACTAGTTTCGGAAAAACGTTTTCGAACATAAAATGTTTGTTTTGATTTCCTCTACAACGTATATGTCAAACATTTCCCACTCTAAGAAAAATTTGGCGAGGTGTTATCATAAATGTATATAGGCGTTCATGTTACGCACCTTGATTATTTCAGATTTCAATGAGACTTTAATTTTTTCGACAGATTTTCAAAACGTTATAAAATATCGATTTCAAGAACATTCATACGTTTGGTGCCATGTTGTTCTACGCGGGCGGAGAGACGAACAGGCAAACTTGATGAAGTTAATTGATGATTTTCGCAATTCCATGAACGCTCCTAAAAGCACGAAAAAATACGAAATTCGATAGTCAGTTATTTTATCCCAATTCAAGCAAAAATATTATTAATAAATACATTGTTTTATTGAAAGAACAACGTAAGTTTAGATCAAAATATGAATAAAATTTTAATACCACGTAAAAATAAGTACCACACTACTTGGCTTCGTTGCTCAAAGGTTTAAAACCCGAAGAGTCAAGTGGTGGCTAAATGTAAGCACTTGGTAACATACCAGGTGTTTCGAAGTGCTTCCGTCGTACAAGTCCATGTCCCTTTCATTATTATTCCTTCCTCACCGACAGTCTACGACTCACTAAAACGGCCAGTGGCAGCAGACACACCAGTAAGTATTATTAGATTATAAGTTACAAACTGTGTGGGATTATTTCGCTTTGTAAACGTTAAATTCATGTACGCTCTACCGCACCAGTATTTGCACTACAGGTGACAGAGTGTTTTCCCTATCCGTACACACGTAAAGCTATGGGTATTAGTCTAACGTGGATCGCACGCATTTTTCTCTCTTCATATGGCCCTCGCGTCCAAACAGCTTGCTCACCAGTGCAGTTCACGGATTTCGGCTTAGTTTAAATGTGGACAGACACAATTGACACGTCAAAAAAACCTGCAGATTATGGTATGACACGATTTGATGTGATATATGATATGATATTTATTAACTGCAATTGGGTTTCCACCTGGTGGCAGTGATCCGTACCCTTGCACACCAATATAAAAGAAACAACTGTATACCTAAGGAGAAACAATACATAAAACAATACAAAAACAAACAATACACAAAACAACACAAAGACAGAAAACAAAAAAACACAGAACGCACAAAATAGAAAGCAAAACGTACAGAACAATAAAATGATCATAAAATGAATAACAGAAACATAAAGCGAGTAATTAAAACATAACGAAGAGCGAAGAGACCTAAACAAATAATTCGGTATTCAAAACAATGAGGCAGATATACAAAACAATGATACAACATAGTGTACAGTAACCCACATACGAAATGCATATCTTCAAATCAATGATAATACACGCATTCCACCAAAGACCTTCACTTTACTTCATTTCACTCCCCATTTCACTTCACTCCACTCCACTTTAAGGTGTTTCATCACCACACTTCAATTCCCCACTCTTCACCTCACTCATAAGTACTTTCCTAACCCTCCTTCTGGAAACATGCGGTTTACAGAGGAAAGCCGATAGCACTTCTGCAGGCACTTGCTTCCACAGTTTGATGGTCCTATTTACAAAGGAATATTTCCCGATATCTGTTCCTTGTTTCCTACCCCTAATTTTTCCGATCACGATCATCCCTTATAAGGTAGCACGGACCTTGTAACCTATCCCGTACAGCTCTCCACGCTCGTTCTCCCGTGTACACTTTGAAGATGGCGCACACGCGAGCTACTTTCTACGCTGCGTCAAGGTTTCCCAAACCGAATCGTTCGTATGTTTTGTAATTTTAGCCGCTCTCTTTTGCACACGGTCTAATGCGTTTATCTGACCTTCTTTGTAAGAATCTCAGCACGCAGTTCCATGTTCAAGAACCGGACGCACTAGTGACGTATAGGCTACATTTTCGTATTACTATTTCCCTTTTTGAGAATACGCATTATGAAAAGAAGTGCCTTCCAGGCTTTGTGTACTGCGTAATGAACTTGATCAGCCCAGCTTAAATCGCCGCGTATAGTTATTCCGAAGTATGGGCAGATGCTCGCTTCCGGAATTCTTTGGTCCCCAGAAGAATAATTTAGTGGGTCCTTCACCCGCACTCTCGTGAGGCTTACTGCTTAATTTTACCTGCATTTATTTTCATCGCATTTTCTACTGCCCACTCCCCCAGTCTGCCCAGATCTCTCTGCAACCCTTCTATGTTGCTATCATTCATGATTTTCCTATATATTATACAGTCATCTGTGAAAAGTCTAATAGTTGACTCAATGCTACGAAAAGTCTAATAGTTAACTCAATGCTACGAAAAGTCTAATATTTAACTCAATGCTACGAAAAGTCTAATATTTAACTCAATGCTATGAAAAGTCTAATAGTTAACTCAGTGCTACGAAAAGTCTAATATTTAACTCAATGCTACGAAATGTCTAATAGTTAACTCAATGCTACGAAAAGTCTAATATTTAACTCAATGCTACGAAAAGTCTAATAGTTAACTCAATGCTACGAAAAGTCTAATAGTTAACTCAATGTTCCTCCAAATAGCATTTACGTACGCGAGAAACGTAAGTGGACTCAACACGCTCCCTTGTGGTACTCCCGACGCCACTCTGACTTCGTCCGATAATTGCCCTCCTGCCTAACTGTCTGCGAACGACCTAAAAGGAATTCCCTAACCCATACGACTACCCTCGAGTCCAGGCCCGATGCCGCAATTTTCTTAAGCAGCCGATCATGAGGAACTAAATCGAAAGACTTTGAAAGTCTATTGCTATTACTATCGCGTCTATTCTAGCTCTCTCAACCACGAAATCTACAAAATGTGACTATTTGACTTTAGTATGTCTTGACTTTAGTAGTCCTGGCAAAATGTGACTATTTGACTTTAGTATGTCTTGACTTCAGTAGTCCTGGCAAAATGTGACTATTTGACTTTAGTATGAGTATCCCGGTCTAAAGCCGTGTTGGCCCTCCTATAACCATTCACCCCTGCCCCAGTCTTGCCGCTAGGTAACCTGCTATAACACGCTCCATTTGCTTGCACACTACTGAGGTTAAGCTGACGGGTCTGTAGTTTGCGACTACCGATCGATCTCCCCTCTGTAAATAGGAAACACTATGGCTTTCTTCCAGTCACGTGGGATAGTAGCATTGTTAATGGTTATGTCCAGCAATCGCGCAAGGTACGGGAATCATGGCTTCCCGGCCCAGTTTTAGAATTTCGCCAGGAACGCCGTCAAGGGCCTACTGTTTTGTTTCTGCCGATCGCTGCTAACGGTATCCTAATAATGCTAACGTTAATCTTGAAGGGTTCACCAGAGTCAGGTCATTGTATTTGCGGGATGAATTTCCACTCGCATTTCCAGACCAACACTATTCTACGGTAGTGAAACATGGATAACCACGAGACGAGATGTAAATCTTCTACAAGCAGCAGAGATGCGCTTCCTTGGAAGTCCCAAAGGATGCACCAGACTAAACAAAATAAGAAGTGGGTTCATAAGAAAAGACCTGGAGATCTCTGGAATACAAGACGTGAGATCCAAATACAAACAAAACTGGATTAACCATCTTAGAAGAATGGACGACACCAGACTTCCGAAACATGCCCTCAACTACAAACCGCGAGGAAGAGATCGTGGACGTCCCAGAAAACGATGGCAATGTGTCGATGCCGGAACAGGTCAAACGGCCTAATCCATGGAAGAAGAAGAAGAAGAAAATGATTATGATGATGATGATGTTGATTTAAAGCGTCCCTTGGTAAAAAAGTACTGGAGCGAAGAATGATACATTAAAAGTTGTACGCAATACTGGCAATCATATTTTATTACCAGAACATTTTTAGCAATTTTCAAAATTTCGAGACACGCGAAAGTGACTCGACGCTTATACCATTAAACATTCCAGTCCAACAGTTGCTCCGAAAAAACACACACTCATTCATCCGCCACAAACAAATCCCAGGGTCCACTAAAAAATCGATGAGAGGTACATTTAAGGTTTTAATGTAATACTTTAATAAAATAACGTTTGCTAATATACACTAAAATAGCTACCAACTCCTTCGCGTGGGCCGCGATAGCTCAGTCGGTATAGCGAGTCGCTACGGACTGCACGTCCAGAGAACGGATCTCGATGGGTCGAGATTTTCCGCACCCGACCAGACGGGCCCGTGGGACGACCCGGCCTCTTGTACAAGGGGCACAGTATCTTTACCGGGGGTAAAGCGGCCGGGGCATGGCGTTGGCCACCCACAACCACCTAGCGCCGAGGTTAAAGACAGAGTACAGTTGCACCTCTCCTACCCTCTGGGCCTCAGTGTGTGCCATATAAAAATGCTGTGATAGTCAACACGCGTGTTCTTTTTGAACACCGTATAGATCAGTCCTCGAATCCCACGATTCGCGGATATGTCCAAACGCCATCTTCGGAGTGATGGATTAGGTTTCGGTGTAACCTAACATTAACCATACAACTGCAAATGCTTTTCCCGCCCCTGTTTCAGAACTTGGTGGTGGATGTAAAACCTAAACAGAATTATTTACCGCGTAGGCTAGATACAAGGTGAGTTGAAGTCGTCTCCTTTTAAAAAGAATATGAACAGAAATGACAGATGTTTTGCAATGCAAGAACATTCTTTGCAACATTTTTATATTAATGTTAAACATCCCAGTTGGTATGCAGATACAAAAGTATATTTTGGGTCCCTGCCAGAAAGGCACGGCGCGTCCTCAGGTTGCGGATGTAGGAACGGCCTCCAGTTATGGAGGGTAGCTGCGAATACATTGAATAAGCAGTCGAGGACAGCCAACAAGGGGTGGTCCTCCAGCTTGGGGTTGGGCGAGGTGCTAACAACTCACCTTAAAAAATTATTATGTTACGAATTAGACAAAGAAGCCTCGGACCTGGACCGATTCTTTGGTACGGCCCCAGCTACGGAAAAGGGACATGAGTTTCGGAACATGGAATGTGAGGAGCATGTATAGGTCAGGGTCACCTAAGACACTGGCCAGGGAATTAGCTAAGTATAAATTAGATTTAGTGGGTGTACAGGAAGTTAGGTAGGACAAAGAAGGGACTGTAAGAGCCGGGGAGTATACTTTTTTCTATGGCAAAGGGCAGAAAAATCACCAATTGGGAACAGGTTCTTTTGTACTCCAGAGAATAGCATCAGCAATCAAAAGAGTGGAGTTTGTTAGTGATAGGATATCATACATAGTGCCAAGAGGCCGCTGGTGTAATATCATTGTTCTGAATGCGCATGCACCAACAGAAGAGAAAGGTGATGATTCAAAGGACAGTTTCTATGAGGAATTAGAAGGGGTTTTTTATCATTTTCCTAAGTACCATATCAAAATTCTGTTAGGAGATTTTAATGCAGAAGTGAGGAGACAGGATACTTTCGAACCGACAATTGGGAATGAGAGTTTACATCAGGATAGTACTGATAATGGTGTTAGAGTAGTAAACTTTGCACATCAAAGAATCTAGTTACTAAGAGCACTATGTTCCCGCACCGAAACATTCATAAATACACCTGGACCTCTCCTGATGGGAAGACTCACAATCAGATCGATCACGTATTGATAGATAGGAGATGGCATTCGAGTATACTCGATGTGCGATCTTTCAGCGGAGCTGACTGTGACACTGATAACTATTTGCTGGTGGCAAAAGTTAGGGAAAGACTGGCAGTAAATAAACAAGCAGCACAGAAATTTCATGCGGACAGATTTAATCTCAAGAAGCTAAGTGAACTAGTGGTTAGGAAATAGTATCAACTTAATATCTCAAACAGGTTTGCAGCTTTGAAAACTTACATGTTACTGAGGATATAAATACGGCTTGGGAAAACATTAAAGAGAATATAAAAATCTCAGCTCAAGACAGTCTACGTCTACATGAACGGAAGCAGCATAAACCATGGTTTGATGCAGAATGTGCACAATTTTTAGATAAAAGGAAGCAGGCTAAAATGCAGTGGTTACAGAATCCAAACCAAAATAATGGAGATAATCTGCACAACGTAAGACGTGAAGCTAGTAGACATTTCAGGCACAAAAAGAAGGAATATCTGAAAGCCAAAATTAATGAACTTGAAACAAACAGTAGGAACAAAAATATCAGAGACTTGTATAGGGGTATCAATGAGTTTAAGACGGGGTACCAGCCTAGAACTATTGTAGTAAAAGATGATAAGGGTGACCTGGTTGCAGACTCCCACAGTATTTTGGCTAGGTGGAGGAATCATTTCTCCCAGCTGTTGAATATACACGGGGTTAATGATGTTAGGCAGACTGAGGTACACACGGCAGAGCCACTAGTGCCTGAGCCCAGTGCCTTTGAGGTTGAGATGGCTATTGAAAAGCTAAAAAGACACAAATCACCAGGTATTGATCAGATCCCAGCAGAATTGATTAAAGCAGGGGGTAGGATAATTCGGTCTGAGATCCATAAACTTATTATTTCTATTTGGAATAAGGAAGAATTGCCTGAGCAGTGAAAGGAGTCAGTCATTGTGCCTATTTATAAGAAACGTGATAAAACAGATTGTAGTAATTATCGAGGCTTTTCACTTTTGTCAACTACGTACAAAATTCTATCGAACATTCTTTTGTCAAAGTTAACTCCATATGCAGAGCAAATGATTGGGGATCATCAGTGTGGATTTCGACGTAGCAGGTCAACTACGGATTATATATTCAGCAATCGTCAAATACTTGAGAAAAAAATGGGAATACAATGAGGCAGTGCATCAGCTATTTATAGACTTCAAGAAAGCCTAAGATTCAGTTAGGAGGGAGGTCTTGTACAATATTCTCATTGAGTTCGGTATCCCCATGAAACTAGTAAGGTTAATAAATATGTGCCTAAGTGAAACGCATAGCAGAGTTCGGGTAGGCAAACATCTGTCTGTCACGTTCCCTATTAAGAATGGCTTGAAACAAGGAGATGCTCTGTCGCCATTGCTTTTCAACTTTGCTTTAGAATACACCATTAGGAGGGTTCAGGCAAACCACGAGGGCTTGAAATTGAATGGTACACATCAGCTTCTGGTTTATGCTGATGATGTTAATATATTGGGCGGAAACACACATAGTATGAAGAGAAACGCAGAAGATTTAGTGATTGCTAGTAAGGAGATTGGTCTAGAAGTAAATGCTGAGAAAACGAAGTACATGGTCACGTCTCGAAATGAGAATGCAGGACACAATCACAGCATAAAGATAGGTAATAAATCCTTTGAAAGGTTGGAAGAAATCAAATATTTGGGGGCAACCCTAACGGATCGAAACTCCATTCATGAAGAAATTAAGAGCAGACTGAAGTCGGGGAATGCTTGCTATCATTCGGGGCATAATCTTTTGTCTTCCAGGTTGGTATCCAAAACCACAAAGATTAGGGCATACAGAAGTATAATTTTACCTGTTGTTTTGTATGGGTGTGAAACTTGGTCTCTCACACTGAGGGAGGAACAAAGACTGAGGGTGTTCGAGAATAGGGTGCTGAAGAGGATATTTTGGCCTAAGAGGGACGAGGCGACAGGGGAGTGGAGAAGACTACATAACGAGGAACTTAATGACTTGTACTGGTCACCAAATATTATTCGGGTAATCAAATCGAGAAGAACGAGATAAGCGAGGCATGTAGCACGTATGGGGGAAAAGAGAGGTGCATACAGGATTTTGGTGGGGAGGTCTGAGGGAAGGCGACCACTTGGGAGACCCAGGCGTAGGTGGGAGGATAATATTAAAATGGATCTTCGGCAAGTGGGATGGGTGGGCATGAACGGGATTGAACTGGCTCAGGATAGAGACAGGTGGCGAGATCTTGTGAAGGTGCTAATGAACTCCGGGTTCCATAAAATGCGGGGAATTTCTTGACTAGTTGAGAAACTGTTAGCTTCTCAAGAAGGCCTCTGTTCCATGGAGTTAGTTAGTTAGTTAGTTAGTTATTTAGTTAGTTAGTTAGTTAGTCTGCTAAACAACTTAGTACACGGACAAAACATATAAATAACACAGTCGTGTCTGCATATTCTGTGAAGTTATTCCAACATTCAACCTTTATATATATTAAAAATGCAGCGTGTTTGATAGTGATAATATATTAACACTGATGTATCTCAGTGCCTGTACTGTGGCCACTAAAGGTGTCAGCACAAGGGGTCACACTCAATGACCGAAAGCTGAAACATTCCATAGTAACAGAGACTGCTACGTATAGGGTTCACTGACAACAAGGAGTTAGTATGAACTGTAAGTGGCCATCCCCCATTTCCAGTACTTGACTCAGATTCATTAAATGTACATCTCATATACCAAAGAACATTGACAGTTTTATAGCTTTAAATCGCTCTAAAAATACAGGGTGTTTCTAAAAAAAAAAAGAAGCAGCTATCCCATAACAGGCCTCGACACGCTCTTAAGGTTCCAGGAGGTTGAGGCTTCCAGAATTTTTTAAAAATCGCCATATGAAGGCGGCAATTTTTGGAGCACTACACAACGGCCACCTTTACCCCGAGGAGATATCCCCGTTACTTATTTCTGGGTTAACGCAAGCTATCCAAAATAATACGTCACCCAAAACTGTAATGTATGGCCCAAAATACGTCGCTACCGCTATGATAATTTCACACCTGAAGAAGCTTCTTAATTCTCAGGATTGTGACACCGAAATTTGAAATGACGGGTGTGAGATAATCTTTCTACAATACGGTTTAACCCTTTAAAGACGGGACTTTTATGTTTTATTTAAGGACTCAGTGCGTACCGCGCTGTAAACACTCTACAATTCGGTTATAAAAAACATTCACTTAATGTTTTATAAGGCAAAAGTTGCTGTTTGTTCTGAGATCCGTACAAAACACATAAACGCAATGTGGGCACCACGTAGAATTTTTTAATATTAAACCGGGTAGTACGTAAAGTTACTGCTAGGCTTTAGAAGGTTAAATATCCATGTTAAATACCTATGCTGGCAGTCACCAGAGCTGTGGAGTCGGTACAAAAGAGCTCCGACTCGGACTCCGACTCCGAACTCTCGAATTTTAAAACTTCCGACTTCGACTCCTCGATTTTTACAACTCCGACTCCGACTCCTTCATAAAAGCCCAATATGTATTAATAACGGTAAACCTATAAGACATTTCATCGCCACCACGTGAATCATCAGGCTAGTTTTTTGACTTATAACCTATATTTAAGTATAAAGGTTACTGTAGCTATCAGGGCTCTGGAGTTGGAGTGTCTGGTTAAGATTTTAGACTGAGGTCAGAGTCGGAGTCGGTACGTTTTACCGACTCCGACTCCATCTAAATATTCCTTCCGACTCCGACTCCACCTAAAATTCCGACTCCGACTCCACAGCCCTGGCAGTCACATGGTTCTTTCTACAACTGTCTTTTATCTATGCTACATGCTTAATCTTGAAAGTCATAAGAAGGCCCTTAAAGGAACTAACCGCCTGGTTGGGGCTATTTCATCAGCAGCAGCTGTTATTCCGCAAAATGAAATACAGTCTTTCACTAAAACTATTACAAATTAACCGTTATGTTGCATACAGAAATGAAACCAAAATAACCCCCCCCCCCCCCACACACACACACACACACACACACACACACACACATGTATAATTGGCTCACGCATCCGAAAGCAGACAGGTATGACTGTCACACAGGAAACAGACAGAGAATGGACGAACTGGCATTTTGTATGTAGTGTCACTGCCTGTTTTGGAGAAGCCATCACGGGAACCAGAAACCAATACTTCCACTGGACGCAAAGTACTTTAGGACATTTTCTCGCAAACGAAGAACACAGCCAGGTTTGCGACACTCAACCAAATCCTTCGGTTCCTTAAAAACCCAACCGGCCACAAACACCTCCTGCCAAACTTTATGCCCCAGCAACACAAGTCTACCGATACTGCAGTCTTCATGCGCACCTTCGTATCCTAAAATCCTGCGAATTCCCATTTCAGCTTGTACAGATTTCCTAACACAACGTGCAGCAGTGAGTCCATACCTATTCTTACATTGCTCACTCCGTGCATTATAGTAACCTACAACAATCGCCGAACCCGGTGGATGCACGGTCAATAGTTTGGGTCTGCGGCAGCTCGCTTGCCGGGATTGCGGGTTCGAATGCCGCCGGGAATGGAAATTTGTGTCTTGTGAGTGTTGTGTGTTGTCAGATAGAGGTCTCTGCGTCGGGCTGATCACTCGCCCAGAGGAGTCCTATCGCGTGTGGTGTGTCTGAGTGTGATCGTGAAGCCTCGATAATGAGGCACTGGCCCACTAAGGGGTTGCTTCCCACATACCGGTATCGGGAATGACCTAGATTTTTTGGAAGAAATTTTAATCGGCATTTATAAGCAACAATTTTACATAGCAACAATATTTAATCTATTCTAATATATCAACACTATTTTGGCACACAGGTCTACTTTCTAGCGTAAAATAGTGATTGCCTTAATAGATGTAAAAATAACCTAACATTCAGCGATTTGTCACGTACTGCTTGTTGCCTGACAAAGTGTTTTCCTTGATAATGGCTGAGTGATTGCAGCCGAAACATGCTGGAGAGAGAAAATACTTGTGCACTAGTTGGTGATTACTAAATCTGTATAAGAAACAACAGCACGGAAAGTGTACAATATTAAATATAAAAATTCATACAAAATACAATCTGCAAAAACCAAAGTTGCAGAAGGAACATGATCAAAATCACCAACTCCAAATATATACAATTCTGACCAAACGCAAGTGTGCTGTCCTTCAACACGTCACTACATCTTTACTTTCCCTACAGATCATCACTACAGATCTTCCGTACAGATCACATATAGGCACCATATAGCCGACATGCGTGTAAGGAAACTGAACCAAGCCCGCTGTACCATCACACAAATGTTAACTGCTAGCAAAAAAGTCTGGGATGCACAGCAACAGCTGAAATAGATTAATCCAAATATTTATTTACTCAAATGCCTTTATGTTGACAGAGTCATTTACCCACACATAAAAATATGATTATAACACAATAATTAACTTCCTATCACTTATGTGTGGGCCGGGATAACTCAGTCGGTACAGCGACTCGCTACGGGCTGGACGGTCCGCGGATCTAATCCCGGTGGGGACGAGATTTTCCGCAGCCGTCCAGGACGGCCCTGGGGCCCACCCACCCTCCTGTACAATGGGTATCGGGTCTCTTTCCCGGGGGTAAAGCGGCCGGGGCGTGGGGCTAGCCACCCCATCCCCTCCTCGTGCCGAGGCTCACGAACGGGTAGAGCTATACCTCTACTCCCCCTCTTGGGCCCTCAGGGCCTGTTATAGGGTGAACCTTTACCTTTATCAGTTATGATAACAAACACAGTACATTAAATAAAACTTCCAACAAATATGCAAACGAATATGAATGTGAATTTAAAAACCTGGATAATGTGACGGCCATCAGGACGCCGAACTGAGAAGGGCGCATATACAGACTGTACGTTACACAGGTCCACCCTTATGCCTGCGGCACACTGTCATACCGCACCAGCAGTTCGTTCAACAGCTCGCTGGTAACGAACCGTTCAAACAACGTACCGTCGTCATCACAGTTCCTGTTGCTGTTAACACAATTAACGCAGTTCCTGCAATGTGCAGGACACCGAAGATTCACCAATCATTTACCCGCCCTCCTAAAGGTCCCCTAACGTTCGAGAACACGTTTTAATCTTCGGAGTTAAGTTACAAACCCACTGTGATCCCGACAACCTAGTGTCAACCGTCTTCACCCAGTTTATCATCAGGGTGCCGTTCCTCTGATGGACCGTCGTACCGATCGCATGCAGCCACCCAGTCTCGGAACAGACTTGGTTCAGCCGTCCGAGCTTGATCCTCACCGGCAGTCGACAGCATCTACTGCACGGCTATATTAACTGTAGTGTCTTAACTGTGTAGTTATTTAGCTACCACCGGTGGGCATGAATGGTTAGGAAAATTTCAGATTGCAATGACGTAGTTGCGGCCTATTTAAATGCAAATTTGACACCTGGAAGACTAAAGAAATATCACGCAACATTGCCCTCAGTGTCGTCCACTTCGAATTGAACATTCGAAGTTGGCGCCTCCCTACTCATAAGCAAGACGCATTACCCCAAACCCAAACACGGCCTTAGGCATACTTTGGACACTGAGCCCTCGACACCGTGATGATGCATTTTGAAAAAGGCGGAAGGAAGACTTCTACTGATCATTGTTTTTTTGTGTATTCAGGATATCTGCGTACGTTGTGCTCTACAAAAAGGACTGTTATGGCCTGCCAGTACACAATAAAGCAAACGTCGTTATCGAAAATGGTGCTCTATGATCTCCATTTTGTACGTAGAAACTCGAAAAGATACACGGCAATGTGTAATTACGTGTGCCAGCAGTGTGACCCACATACTAAACAATACAATTGCCAGGTAAAGTGTTGTTGTGTTTGACATCATGGTCTCAGGATATGTAAGAACTTTGTCTTTAGCATGGAAACACATTGAAATTTCGCTTATAACATTAGCACCAGTAATGCTGTATCTAAGGCTGTGGAAGGGATTATAGTTACCTCATTCAGTGATAAAGATAAAGATTATCCTAAAAATTCAGTTTCACGTCGGTAACGAATTACCAATCAACGGTGCGTAACATCTCAGAAGAGCTAATACCCCGTGTATTCGCCTTTTTTCTTTGGACATGTCAGTTTTCGTCAACGGTTAATCCCTTATATTTCAACAGGAAAAAGGTCATACCCGTTTTCGTCCATGACCAGCAGGTGTTGTATCCCTTTTCGTCAACGTGCGTGTCAGTTTTCGTAAATGGTCAATTCCACGCCGTTCGTGAGGAAAAGGGCAGAAGATTGTTTGAAATGACGTTGAATTAATTTAATGAAAAATCCTGCATTTAGACAACGTACTAAAATAACATAACAATTTGTATCAAGCAGTGTAGCCTTGGCGGCCGGCATAGTGTAGCCGGTAGCGACTCGCTACGCGAAGGACGGGCCGGGGATCGAATCCCGGCAGGGGCGACATTTTTCTCACTCATCCAGACGGGCCCTGGCTCCCACCCAGCCTCCTGTAAATGGGAACCGGGTATTTCCCAGGGATGAAGCGGCCGGGGCGCGGAGCTAGACTCCCCACCCCTTCTAGCGCCGAGGCGAAAGAAAGGGTAAAGCTATATCTGTACTCCCCCTGGGGCCTTGAAAGCCTGCGTAGAATCACCTTTACTTTTACCTTTACCTAATGTCGCCTTAATTTATATTGTACATCCCGCGCATTTTATCGTAATTCTAATATGAACCATCAAATACACAAGATCACTGACATACATGAAATATAATTGAGACCCCTACATATGGTTCAGCAAACGTGTTGCCATCGTCAGGGGGTTTCTAGCGCAGAACTGCAAGAACATTTTACACCCAAGTACACAGTATGGTTACTAACCATACTGTGTACTTGGATGTAAAGACATATGTTTGCCGAAATGTATGTGGGGTCTCCAATACATTTTATGTATGTCAACAAACGTGTGCATTTGTTGGTTGGTATTACACTAATACAGTCTCAGTTTAACGAAATTCTTAAATTTGTATATCTACAACAAGGATTAAAACACAGGGTGGGGCAGAGTTCATTCATTATTTTGATGTACCTGGTATATGGCGGGCCCGGGGAAGAGGTTGAACTAATTGGATTCTGGCGTTTAGGTAGGGACGCCTATTTGTAAACATGTGTTCACCGTAGAGACGTTTTGTAAAAATAACGATTCTGTGATACAAATGCAACAAATATTCAGGCAACTTTTAATACTGGCAGACATGGAACGGTTCTTGATTAGAACACTATCAAGAACTGGGTCAAGCAGTTTCGAACCACGGCTTCTGCAACAAACAAAGACCCTGGAGACAGCCTCAGAACTGTGCGGACACCGGAAAACATTGAAAGAATACGAGACGCTATCGGTCGTAGCCCCAAACTATCAGCACACTTTGTCCATACTTAGGCTTACATCACGTCATTTTTTCTTTGTATCTTTAACTCACTTTACAAAGAAATTCTAACCTAGAAATTTCTCCGGTTTCGTATTTTTAATCAGATCGTCTTCCAGTCCCCTAGTGACGTGAATTCTTTCGTTGGCCTTTGTAGCAGGCAAATTAACACCTGCGTAACTTTACGTAAATCGCACTTTGACATTCGTTTAACTTCATTACGAACAAACTGAAGTCGGGGTGATGATGGCGGGAGTATTCCTTTAAATGTGAGAGAAAAGAATCACAGGGGTTCGTTTTTAGCTGCAGACTACAGCTGCGAGACGCCCAAAGCGTGTTTGGGAACACAGCACCACAACCCATGCAGTTTTCTGTCAGATAGTCTGCGAACTGTTGCTACTGTTCTCCGTTTGCCACCGTCGCGACGAAGTCTTCGACAAAGCAATCGCCTGCTTCTTCTGGATGGATAAAACGAGACCAAAGATATGGTTTAGCCACTTCCCCTCTTCAAAGATTTTTCATTATACTGACTAGATAATCCCAACTGCTGTATCCCCTCATCCTGATAAAATCTCCAGTTACTTAAGTTTTACTAGACTGCAGTGATCTTTTGGCGCCCAGAAGAAGACATGAAATGGCGATGCCAGAACACCGACGGCATACTGCATAATCTAGTCAAATGCCAGCTGATCCTCTTACCTATTTGGATATCGCTCTCAGCATAAGAACAACGACAGCCACAAACTGTGAGTGGAGAAGGTAAGAGCAGGGATCAGTTACAAAAGTAAGTAACATGTTAATCGAAACTAATTGGTCAGAAGTGTTGGTGGATAGGGGTGAAAAACAAAGGTTAGGTTAGGTTAGGTTAGGTTACGCCATTTAAGCTGGCCAAGTATGTTTGGTAACCTCATACCTTGACACTTTGATGGGAATATTTTATTCCATGGCGCAATAGCCCATATTAGGCCAGGGCCACCTCATTATCGACGCTGCACAATCACACTCAGACACACACCACACTCGGTAGGACTCCTCTGGACGAGTGATCAGCCCCAATCAGAGACCTATACCTGACAACACACAACACTCACAGGAGACAGATATCCATGCCTGTGGAGGGATTCGAACGCGCAATCCCAGCAAGCGAGCGGCCGCAAACGCAAGCCTTAGACCGCGCGGCCACTGGGATTGGGACCGTTCACGGGGATGCACACATGAAGAACAGCCGCTGACGAAAACGGATATACCCTTACCGGCTCGGATATACCCTTACCGGCTCGGATATACCCTTACCGGCTCGGATATACACTTACCGGCTCGGATATACACTTACCGGCTCGGATATACACTTACCGGCTCGGATATACCCTTACCGGCTCGGATATACCCTTGCCGGCTCGGATATACACTTACCGGCTCGGATATACCCTTGCCGGCTCTTGAGAATTACGAGAACACCTGCTTTTCTCGTGGACGAGAACGCATATGATTTTATAGTCTTCGAGTGACCGTGGAAGAAAACTGACATTCCCGAATTCAACTTCCGGAATTGGCGTCTCCCTACCCATAAGCAAAACCCATTAACGCAAACCAAATAGGGCCTTACGCATACTTGGGACACTGAGCCCTCCACATTTCAAATATTTATTTCAAAAAACAAAAACGGACGTAAGACTGTTAACTGGTTCTCTGGACACTTACGACAACTGTGTACGTTGTGCTGTATAAAGGAGACCGCTATGGCCTGCCAGTGCACAGCAAAACAATACATCGTTATCAAAACGGCGCTGTATGACCTCCATCTTGTAAGTAAAACCTCGAAAAGTAAACGTCAATGTGTAATCACGCGTGTCAGCAGTGTGACCCACACACTAAACAATATAAATGACAGGCAAATTGTTGTTGTGTTTAACATCATGGCCACAGGATATGTAAGAACTTTGTTTTTACCGTGGAAGCACCGTGAAATTTCCCTTAAAATATCAATATGAGTACTGTTGTACCTAACGCTGTGGAGGGGCTGATGGCGACCCCACCCAACGATAAACTTAAATTATTATCTTCCATAATCACTTCCAAGCCTGTCAATTCAGAGACGCAATGTTTAATGGACAGCTTGACACTCGAACATAGGACCGACAGGTTGACCCGAAACGTCTTAAATAATTTACCAGTCAACGCTGCGTAACATCCCAGAACAGTAAGGTCCCACGCATACAACGTCTTGCTTCACACACTTATTCACTTGTGTACGCACTGATTCTTACAATTATTACACAAGTGAACCATCTTGCTTCCATTTACTATAGCATTCAACCATCCAGAGCAACAGCAGTTAGTATTCCCAGCAGCAACACACGTTACAGCCAGAAACTTCTACATGTTACGTCACATAAAACAAACATTCTGCGATATAATTTATGCAGTACTGGCAGTCAATTGAGTTCAAACATAAATACCTCGAATCATTCTTAACCTCCGAACCAAATGAAGAGTTGATGGCTTTATCAAAGAACAAAGCGTCCAACGGTACCCACTGAAAAGGAATGAGAAGGCATCACAGACATTGTGGACACGTTACAAATAGGGAATTATAAATTGCATCAGTCGGGAATCCACCCACATCCAGCCAGCGTCGTAGTCGTATTGACTATGCAGGCTCCACACATATGTACACAGCTAAACCACACACTTGCGCAAAGCGGAGACCGTGAGGTTGTAACGTCATACGAAGTATTAGGAACGGTAGGTGTTAAAAGACACATTAACAAGAAGGTGACTGCTGTACGCTTGTTAGATCGCTTCTAAAGCATTTTAAGGGCGCTGTCAATTGCTGAGGTTATGCATCGTCGGTGACAGGTCAACGAATATGTACAGGGCAGCGGTGGAATGTCACTGAAGTGTGAAAGCGAAATTTCTAGGTGGAAATTCTGTTGCAGTCACGTTCATTCCACAAGAGACTCCACATGGACAGTCCTGGGTTCAAACCCGGACCTCAGGGTTTCGAAGCGAAGACTAAAAGTTTGAGCCATGCCACGACCTCTACTGCTTTGTCCTAGAAAGCTCCGTTCATATTAACCTTTTAAAGCCTAGCGGTAACTTTACATACCTCCAGGTTTAACATTAAAAAATTCTACGTGGTGCCCACATTGCGTTTATGTGTTTTGTACGGATCTCAGAACAAACAGCAATTTTTGCCTTATAAAACATTAAGAGATTGGTTTTTATAACCGAAGTGGAGAGTGTTTACAGTGCGGTACAAACTGAGTCCTTATATAAAAGAGATAGGCTTCTTCTTTAAAGGGTTAATTTGCATACGAATATTTTCAGCTAATCAAGTGACTATGGAATGTGAAGGAGAGCTCACTAAAGGCACAGTTATGTATTGTTCCATTGTGCTGTAGAGTTTACACGCAAATATCTGAAGTGTGTCACATGACATGTTACCACTCCGGTCGTTATCATGTAGGGCAATGATAAGGGCTGCGGTATATATAGGGAGACACGGGTGTAACAGGAGACAGCGGGCCGTGCCATGGCTCAGGCGGTTAGCCGCCGGCCTCCCACCGCGGAGGCCCGGGTTCGATCATGTCCCGGGTCAGTCCATGTGGGATTTGTGGTGGACAAAGTGGCACTGGGACAGGTTTTTCCCCGAGTTCTTCGGTCTTCCACTGTCAGTTTCATTCCATCGGTCCTCCATTACTAGGAAAAGGACAATAATCATCATCGTCATCTTCATCACAGGGTTGCACAAGAAGCCTCATGGCTGCAGTGCGTCCGTAGCGTCTGCTGCGGGGCCCTTCACCATTAAAAAAAACAGGAGACAGCAGTGCAAGAGTCGTCGAACGGAGACATACTGGCGGGTGGTGGTGGTGGTGATAGTAGTAGTAGTAGTAGTAGTAGTAGTAGTAGTAGTAGTAGTAGTAGTAGTAGTAGTTGCGGCAGTAGCGGCAGCAGCAGTATCAGCAGGAGATCGCCGAGAGCGCGAAGCTAAATCGCGTTGTAGGGAGGGCACCCGATCTGTCTCTAATCGTTATCACTTTCCTTTTAACTGTGTTCTTGTGTCGAAAGCTGAGGATCATTGCGCCTGAAATTTTACGGGCAGTAGGAGTAAGCCAGCCTAAGTTCGTGACTCTCTGGAGGACTGGATACTCACGTCCGCATAATATATGCCGCACCGCGCCTCTATCACTTGTGTCTGTCCAGCCGCTCAGCATAAAATTAATTAATTCCATTACTAATAAGCTGCCCATAACAGCTTCCGTCTTATCAACAATAATTATGGCATTGAATCACAGCGAATCACTCCACTTTTCATCTGGCAATAGCGGTCCTTGCATTCGAACCCAGACTGCCACGCTACAAAAAGACAGAATGATAGAACATAGACACTTGTAAAACCGGAGTGTTGGAAGCATGGAGGGTCCGTCTTGCTGTAATTCCTGAAAAATTCTTTACTTTTTAATACTGTTGCCTTGTAGCGCTGCTAACACTAGCTCTATGATAGAATGTCTTCTGATATTCGCAAATATATGTGTATTTAAAAGTTGGCGAACTACGCACTAATCACGTCCCTATGGCTACAGGGCCTTCTTCAAAGAGTAAATAGCGAAGGCTTACTCGGTATCTAATATCTCTCCGTCTGTGACGTATTTTCAGTGCCTAAACTTCCTAAAGTTCTTCCTCCTATTCAAAATACTAGCCTTTATCTAAATCCTGTGCGAAATTCCAGGTTTTCAGCCACATTCATCCACAATAACGCGTACTTTTTTACATTGCGCGTCTCCCCCCCCCTCCCTCCCTCCAAACCCTCCATACATATACCAGAATTATTATCCTAGCCTTACTGTTTGTTGTTCTGCAACCCATCGTGTCGTCCTGGAGAACCGAACACAGGAAAATCCAATGACTGAAACTGGGCTTAAACCTCGAAATGTGCCGTAAACAATGCGGCGACTGAATGCACGTTTAATTGGGTGAGAAAGGGAGTACACAAACAAGTCACAGAACTGATGTGCAAATATATGTGTGTGTGTGTGTGTGTGTGTGTGTGTGTGTGTGTGTG
>BLKM01000188.1:159869-183663 GCA_013340265.1 Coptotermes formosanus
GTGTGTGTGTGTGTGTGTGTGTGTGTGTGTGTGTGTGTGTAAGATAAAGCATCACAAACATTTCAAAAATCCCACCTAATGCATAGATGTTTTCATAACCGTAACCTCCATATTTGCCTCTAACGATGAATGCTTATTTCCAGTACAGCTGGGTGCAGATCCGTAACATGACGAAAGCTGTTTTGTGTCGCTTCATCGCTCTAATGGCGCTCACAGCTCAGGTAAATAAACACAAGATATTCCGAACAGAAAATCGAATGATTTCAGAAATGTCACTGATATACTAAACCAGACACGTGACCAAATCTGTTTTAGTGAAGTGTTGTTGAAGCGGTGGCAAGATATGGGCACCAATGTCCAGTTAGGCACCGTCTGAAGTATGCATTGCCAAGCGGCATAACTAGTTTTGCGTGCGTTAAAAAGGAAAATTATAGAACGGAATTTGTGTATCATACTTAGAATCGGATATTATAACCAGAACATGTTCTGAGTTATGAATCAATTCATGGACATATAGAACTGAACTGAAATCTGTATGCTCCTTAAACGGGGGAAAGAAATTACCCAAACACAAGGCGCAACAACACAGACGGCTTGATTCCACAATATGCTTTGCACCTAATAAAATCTTCTAATGTTGTGTCATTTTGAGAGGGTAGAGCGGCAGCGGTCCAGCCATACCTCACATAATGAACGCCGGTACCTTCACTGTAGTCATCTCTCTCTCTCTCTCTCTCTTGCATGTTACACGAGCGACAAGAATATGGCTGTGTTACGGTTGCACCACTTCGATTTAGCCTTTTAAAGCCTAGCGGTAACTTTACGTACCGCCAGGTTTAACATTAAAAAATTCTACGTGGTGCCCACATTGCGTTTATGTGTTTTGTACGGATCTCAGAACAAACAGCAACTTTTGCCTTATAAAACATTAAGAGACTGGTTTTTATAACCGAAGTGGAGAGTGTTTACAGCGCTGTACGCACTGAGTCCTTATATAAAACAGATACGCTTCGTCTTTAAAGGGTTAATAGGACGCTAAGAGAGCAAAAAAACTTGACTTCTCTTTCTTCCTTCTCCGTCTCTCTCACACCCACACACCCACACACACCCACACACCCACACACACACACACACGCGCGCGCGCTTCTTCTACAAGGTATGTCACTGAATATCCTGCATCCTTTGCATTTTTATTAAATTCGCTACACAAAATCGTACCTGACACTAAGTAATAATATTCGAAAAATAATTTACAAGTTTTCACCCGTTTTTAGGAGGCACAGAAGTCATTTCCTGCATTTCAGTGGTACGGTGGTACAATAAATGTCATACGGGAGAGCTCACCACTGACATACACTGAAACATAAGGTGCAGTCTCAAAACGCAATGCATGCAATATGCGTTGCTTTGGAAACAATTAACGTAGCCTACCGTTCAAATCACGGCCGACCGGTCCGTAGCTAGCGGCCAAGATATTGCACGTCACACAGCGTAATGTTGCCCCGGGACACATTTCAAATGATTTCAAACGCCATAGCCTACGTTGCGAAATGCGTTTTTTAAAACAATTTTTGCCTTTTATTATCGGTATATTTTTCATGCACTGTTGTATGGACAAATACACAGGTAAAACTGTACGTATTATTATACAGGTGTGCTTATTCATTCCTCATTATGTGCATTCAATTTCATGTTGCGCGAATTCTCACCAAATTATGCCGAATTTGCCCGCCTCATGTATAAAGTCGAGCAGGCTTGCTCTAAATCATGTGCAGCTGCTGATACCTCATGACGTACATGACACAATACGGCAAGGAGAGTTCGGCAACACGTCTTATTGGTAAATTCATTTTAAGGCTAATCTAATTTCCTATCCCTGCCTCATCAAAAGACATTCTGATGTTGCGTGAATTGCACAGTGCGAATTTTAATAAAAATTAAGAGACACTTAGAAAATAGATTTCGCTTTCGAAGTTCAAAGGAATGCACATCAAAATATTACCCAGCTGTGGCACTGTGCGATACAACATAGAGACTGCATATTCAGGTTCTGCCCTGTGACACACCACACACATACCATTATATCCCAGTCTTGACACGTGCATTATAAAATACAAGGCAGGCCTATAATATCCTGGTGATTCATTGTGCAATACAACACACACAGTATATTACCCAGGGCTTGAACTGTGCAACACGACACACAGAGTATATTATCCAGGGCTTGAACTGTGCAACACCACACACACAGGATATTATCCAGGGCTTGCACCGTGCAACACGACACACACAGTATATTATCCACGGCCTGCACCGTGCAACACGACACACACAGTATATTATCCAGGGCCTGCACCGTGCAACACGACACACACAGTATATTATCCAGGGCCTGCACTGTGAAACACAACACACACAGTGTATTATCCAGGGCTTGCACCGTGCAACACGACACACACAGTATATTATCCAGGGCCTGCACCGTGCAACACGACACACACAGTATATTATCCAGGGCTTGCACTGTGCAACACGACACACACAGTATACTATCCAGGGCCTGCACTGTGAAACACAACACACACAGTGTATTATCCAGGGCTTGCACTGTGCAATACAACACACACAGTATATTATCCAGGGCCTACGCTGTGAAATACAACACACAGTATATTATCCAGGACTTCCACTGTGCAACACGACACACGCAGTATATTATCAAGGGCTTGCACTGTACAATACGACACACACATCATATAAACCGGGTGATGCACTGTGTAGTACAATATTTACGTAGAATACGAAAAGCCTGTTAGGACCTTCGCAAATACCTCCGCATTCATATATTTACAATCTCCCCATCCGATGACAGATTTTCCACGAAATGCGCCACTTGAAAAAAGTCAAAATTCCAACAGGGCAGAAATCTGCAAAACGCAACCATCCAACCTTTCCAATGCGAACAGGGTTCTGAAACAAAGCAGCAATTAGCGTATAACTTAACACTAAGGTGCGTTCGCGTAACGATAGTTGCCGTGGAAAAGCTACAGTCTTAATTACACTTAGTGTGCGTTTCTAGTCTTAATTATCCAGCATGCAAAGCGCATGCGCCGTGTTATGTTGTCGTCTGTGGCCTCTCAGGCTCTATCATAGTTTTCCACTTTTAAGAGGTACGATTTTCAAAAAAAAAAACGTTTTCGAATATAAAACGTTTGTTTTGATTTTCTCTACAACGCGTATCTCAAACGTTTCTCATTCTAAAAAGAATTTGACGAGATATTATCATAAATTTACATAGGTATTCATTCAAACTACCTTCATTCTTTCAGATTTCAAAGAAACTTGAATTTTCTCGACAGATTTTCAAAACATATTAAAATATAAAATTTCATGACAATTTGTAAAGTGGGTGCCAATTTGTTCCACGTGGGCGGGCGGGCGGGCGGGCGGGCGGGCGGGCGGGCGGACGAACGGACGGGCGGACGGTCAGGCAGACATACATATATATCATAGCTCATAGACAATTTTCGCAATTTTGCGAATGTGCCTAAACACACGACAAACTATCACATTAGACGGCTACTTACTTCAGCCGCATTCATACAAATGTTATACATATATTATATATATTATATATATTATATATTACAATATATATTATATTATAATATATAATATTATAATACATATATTATATATGTATATATATACGCTGTTATATTTCGAGAACGCCAGACAAGAACAAAATATAAATAAAAGTTTAATACCACATAAAATTAAGTACCACACTACTTGGCTTCGTTGCTCAAAGGATTAAACCCCGAAGAGTCAAGTGGTGGCTAAATGTAAGCACTTGGTAACATACCAGGTGTTTCGAAGTGCTTCCGTCGTACAAGTCCATGTCCCTTTCATTATTATTCCTTCCTCACTGACAGTCTACGACTCACTAAAACGGCCAGTGGCAGCAGACACACCAGTAAGTATTATTAGATTATAAGTTACAAACTGTGTGGGATTATTTCGCTTTGTAAACCTTAAATTCAAGTACGCTCTACCGCACCAGTATTTGCACTACAGGTGACAGAGTGTTTTCCCTATCCGTACACACGTAAAGCTATGGGTATTAGTCTAACGTGGATCGCACGCATTTTTCTCTCTTCATATGGCCCTCGCATACAAAAAGCTTCCTCATCACTGCAGTACACGGATATCGGTTTCGTTTAAAAGTGGACGGATACAGCCGACAATTCAAGCACAATTCTACATTAATTTCCATTCGCATTTCCAGCGTTCCTCGCTAAAAAAAAAAATACAGCGAAGAATGGTCCATCAAACGTTGTGGCGAATATAGGCAATCATATTTCATTACAAACATATTTTCAGCAATTTTCAAGATTTCGAGACAATTAATCTAAAGTGACATGACGCGTATAATCCTACAGATTCTAGCTCAAGGATTGCTCCCGAAAAACACTGTAATGTAGTGAATTTTGGGAAGACTGACCACTTGTCAAATGCAGAAAATGCTATTATAAATTAGGTTTGTAAGGTGTGGAGAAATTATGTAACAAATATTATGTTGTGGAATTCCATAGCTTGTTGATATGTTAACGCCAGAACACTGTTATGGAGTAACTTGGTATGTGCAGTATCTGTTAATGGCCAGAAATTTAGAAATTTGTAAAGCCTAGACCGAGATCAAACAAACTGTATGACACACCATCCGCAAGGATAGTTATTGTTTCGTCGAGAAATAACAAACTCTTGCAAAGAAGCAGAGTGAAAAAAAACCTAATATTTTAGGTACAAATGGGTAGCTGTATTTTGAGACAGTCATCGAGCCGTCACTATCCTTGAGGTGACAAATTACCACAGACATGAAGCCGAACGCCGTACTAATAGTCTACGCCTTCATATCGCTACAAAGTTGGATGGTTTATTTCTGACCAGACCAAGGTCTATGGTGGTTGTGGACAGTGCCGTGTGTAGAATTTAACCAATTCTCAGTTCAAGCATCGTAGGTAAACCTCGCTCCTCTTTCTATACTGTAACATTTTTAATAATAATAATAATAATAATAAATTATAATAGCACCCAGCCACCTACACTCAAACATCTTAAATCCTCTGGACGACGCCATGACTGGCGAAACATGGAGGTCTGCACCCACAGTTCCTTCCTTGAACACGGGACAACACTTCTGCGTTTAACAACAGTGAGTGGTTTTAACAATTTCAACAGCTGGCAATGAATATTTTGGTGCAGTGACAGTGAGTGCTTTTTAACACTTTAACTGAAATCAGATGTTTTAAGGTGCTTTCATCTGAACCAACAATGAAGCCGTCACGGACAATTTATCACACTGCGTCCAGAAAATAATGTGACACTATCCAGAAATGTGCTCTAACCAGACCCGTGTCTAATCATGTAGTGTCTTGTTACTTAGTGTTTATTTTCTTCTCCTCAGGATGGCGCTTCTGAGCGTCGAAACATGTCGCGATGTAATTAAAATTCTTTACTATGCTTATTCTATTTGCAACTTTGTGCACGAGTTGGTGTGTGATCATATATTTTTATTTAATAATACAATTTTTTGTGAGTTAGCTTATTTAACGGTTGCTCTCTCTCTCTCTCTCTCTCTCTCTCTCTGTCTGACCACTACAGTTCCGAACCTGGGGACGGGTAGTTTGTAAGGCCTCATCTCTCGCAGTCCCTGCATTGTTAATTTTTATATACGAGTGATGACGACACGCTACCGGATCGGGTCCCCGGAGTCCGGGTTCGAGAGCCCGGTGCTTACCCTACAATGGCGCAAAAGTCTGATGTTCCAAAAGCAGCCTAGAGTGCTGGAAGGTTTGGCCAATGCGTCACAACAAACACATACTTATTCTTCCTCCTGGAAGAAAGCCCAGAATCCATTAAGGAAAACCGATGAAAAGTTTAGTTAATATTTTAATATAATACTTTAATAAAACAAGGTTTGCCGATATACAATAAAATAACTAGCAATTCCTTAGCGTTGGCCGGGATACCTCAGTCGGTATATCGCTTTGGGTTGGCCGGGATACCGCAGTCGGTGTAGTGAATCGCTATGGGTTGGCCGGGATACTTCAGTCGGTGTAGTGAATCGCTATGGGTTGGCCGGGATACCGCAGTCGGTGTAGTGAATCGCTATGGGTTGGCCGGGATACCGCAGTCGGTGTAGTGAATCGCTATGGGTTGGCCGGGATACTTCAGTCGGTGTAGTGAATCGCTATGGGTTGGCCGGGGTACCGCAGTCGGTGTAGTGAATCGCTATGGGTTGGCCGGGGTACCTCAATCGGTGTAGTGCATTTCTATGGGTTGGACGTCCGGGGATCGAATCCCAGTGGGTTCAGACTCTCCGCGCCCCTCCATCCCGGCACTGGGGCCCACCCAGGCTATTACGCAATGGGTACCGGCTGTTTCCCGGAAGTAAAGTGGCCGCGGCGTGGCCCCATCTAGCGCCGTGGTTAAAGAAAGAGTAGAGTTCTCTTCCTCCTCTGGGCATTAATGGCCTGTTATAGGGTCACATTTCACTTTACCAACTCCTTAGTGTGTGCCATACATAATCTTCCTCTGACAGACAAATACACGTGTTCTTATTGAATACTGTGGAGGATCATTCCTCGATTCCGACGATTCGCGGAGTCGTCTAAACGACACTTTTGGCGTGATGAATGTGGTGTCCGTGTAAACTGAACTTCTTACAACTGCAAATACTTTTCCTGCACCTCTTTCAGAACTTGCTGGTGGATGCCGAGCCTGAACCGGATTATAAACCGGAGACAGGGTGAGTTCAAATCGCTTCTGTTAAAAAACACATAAACAGAAATTACAGCTGCTTTGCGATGCAGGAACATTCTTTTCAACATTGTTGTGTCAATAATAAACATTCCCCTTCTTATGCAGACACAAGAATATATTTTTACTTTTATTAATTATACAGTCTTAACCAAAAATTTGTGCATATTAGACTACCGATTTCGACTCAAAGAGCCATCATCAGGCAAACAGAAACTGTAATTTGAAAAACAGTTTCTGTATGGCACCATGATGGCACTTTGAGCCAAACCCGGTAGCCTAATAAGCATAAAAGTGTTGGTTAAGACTGTATAATTGATAAGAGTAAAAATGTACTTAGATTCTTTCCAACTGATAACATGCTCCTATGAACCGGAAAGAATAAGAACTAAAAGCGTATTCCCTTAAATACAGAGTGAATGAAAAAGAAGGTAACAGTTCGTATTTTTACAGAGATGTAATACTCGGGTTAAAATAACTTCCTATGTATCGAGTGTTAGAGAAAACTCAGACTTCATCTAATATATATTTCAGGATTTTCCTAAAAACTGCCACATAAGTACATGTACACTCACTGATTAACGAAATTCTTAAAAAACTGCTTGTGAAAAAACACTAACTTGAGAGTTACTCTAACTACAGGTGCACACACAAGTAGCGTCATTGTGGGATGTCTGGTTACTTTATTGTATAAATATGAAAACGTTACATTACTTCTTAATTACCCTGAAGTAGTTCGTCTAGAAGGAAATTCATGTAAACAGTACATCCGTGTTACTGGAACCACAAACCGAAACGTCGCACTCAGTCTCTTGGCTAATAAGACGAGCTGCAAGGCCGCAACATGTTGTTGTTAAGTAAGAAATATTAACCCTTTAAAGACGGAACGTGTCTGTTTTATATAAGGACTCAGTGCGTACCGCGCTGTAAACACTCTCCACTTCGGTTATAAAAACCAGTCTCTTAATGTTTTATAAGGCAAAAGTTGTTGTTTGTTCTGAGATCCGTACAAAACACATAAACGCAATGTGGGCACCACGTAGAATTTTTTAATGTTAAACCTGGTCGTATGTAAAGTTACCGCTAGGCTTTAAAAGGTTAAAGACGAAGCGTATCTGTTTTATATAAGGACTCAGCGCGTACCGCGCTGTAAACACTCTCCACTTCGGTTATAAAAACCAGTCTCTTAATGTTTTATAAGGCAAAAGTTGCTGTTTGTTCTGAGATCCGTACAAAACACATAAACGCAATGTGGGCACCACGCAGAATTTTTTGACGTTAAACTTTGTCGTATGTAAAGTTACCGCTAGGCTTTAAAAGGTTAAACAGACGACATTGCATTTGGTCAAGTAATGAAACAGAGCGTGGCGTTCATGTAGTGCGACATGAGACTGAGTTGCAAATGTGCTAATCAACTGGAATGTGTTGTTTCAGACCGACTGGCTAAGTGGGAACCCTGCGCCACAGCACTGCGTCATGTAACAAATAAACATATCATGTAATTAAGCAGTGACTTAAATAAAAAGGAACGCAACAGCACACAGCCTTGTGTTTATTAGTAACACCATCAACAGTGCGAGTCCGTAAATTTCATGTGCGCATATACAGTGTCACGGCGTACCACGTGTTGAAAAATTCAACATTACATCGCCAGCTTCTTAGCATAATAACTGCTATAGTGCAGTAGAGGTGACTGAAGTTCACAGTTAAGTAAAACAGCAGAGAGGTTGGTCATACCGAATTAAAATAAAAAGTAATACCTCCACGTGCTTAAAACGTTATAGAGAAGGGCAAATGGAAGTCAGTTAACTGTTACGGACCCAGAAGTTTCTTGGAATTACCCGTCAACTTAATACCCAGACACAGTGTTGCTCACCTGCCGTTATCGGACGACAGCAGGTGGCTTCAACGCAGCAATTAATAATCACAAATCCTGAACACAAATTTCGTAATCTCTATCAACATAAATACAAAGAGGCCGCTGTGGTAGCAGCATTAAAATTCGTAGGTTCTGCGCATACTCAGCCACGTGCGGACAATCCAACATGTCACGAAATAACTGATAATTCGACACACATAATACAGACAATCAAACACACAAAGTGAACGACAATACAGGCTTGGATTTAGAGCTTTCAAGCATAGTGGTCAGTTAGTGTCCTGCCTGCTTGTACTTTCAAGTATTCTGACTCTGAACACACACAACGGCATTTCGAACACAGACAAGCTACTTCTACAGGGAAAAACACTTCAAAGTTTTCCAAGCGTTACAAATGTGTACACTAACAGCGTTAACATATTTCAGGCACTTATGGAACAGCAAGCGGGAGAAGTAGAATAATTAGTTGTGCGATTACAGCCGTTAAGTCAAAACAAGAAAATAAATAAGAAGTCACTCATAGCTTTAAAATATCTCAAACAAGCCATTTCCCAGGACATTTTTATTCAATACAACACCCCAAAATCTATGATATTATTAGTAAACGTCTGCAAAATAACTGGTTCTACGCACAAGGTATATAATTAACACAGTCGTGTCTGCACATTCTGTGAAGTTATTCCAAATATTCAACCTTTATGTACATTAAAAATGCAGCGTGTTTGATAGTGATAATATATTAACACTGATGTATCTCAGTGCCTGTACTGTGGCCACTAAAGGTGTCAGCACAAGGGGTCACACTCAATGACCGAAAGCTGAAACATTCCATAGTAACAGAGACTCTTATGTACGTAGTTTACTGACAACAAAGAAATATCATCAACTGTGTGTGGGAATCCCCTTTCCCAATATATAACTCAGACTCACTAAATATACACGTTATATACAAAGGAACATGGACCGTTCTGTGGATTTCAATAGAAATAAAAAATACAGCGTCTGGTTAACAAACTAAGAAAGCTACAGCTACCCCCACTACAGGCTTCAAAATGCTCTTACGCTTTGAAAAGTGGTAATGTATCGGCCGCCTGTTTTTTTTAAGTGGTGAAGGGCCCCGCAGCAGACGCTACGGACGCACCGCAGCCTTGTGGCTTATTGTGCAACCCTGTGATGAAGATGACCATGACGATGATTATTATTTTTTGTTCTTTCCCTAGTAATGGAGCACTGGTGGCATGAAATTGACAGGGGAAAACTTAAGTACTCGGAGAAAACCCTGTCCCAATGCCACTTTGTCCACCACAAATCCCACATGGACTGACCCGGGATCGAACCCGGGCCTCCCCAGTGGAAGGCCGGCGGTTAACCGCCTGAGCCATGGCACGGCCATCGGCCGCCTTTACCCCTAGGACATATCCATTTTACTCATTTCTAGATTAACTAAATAAGCTTTCCATAATAATCTGTCACTCAAAACCGGGATCGAACCCGGGCCTCCCCAGTGGAAGGACGGCGGCTAACCGCCTGAGCCATGGCACGGCCATCGGCCGCCTTTACTCCTAGGACATATCCATTTTACTCATTTCTAGATTAACGAAATAAGCTTTCCATAATAATCTGTCACTCAAAACCGTAAAATGTGCCTCAGGTAAGTTGCGTCCTCATTGCTGCCTTCATACGTGAAACTCTGTCTTCCTCTTCTTCTTTAGGGCCCGTCAGCTTGTGCCCCGGATGCACCTCAGCCTTAGGCTTATTGTGTAGCCCTAAACACTCCATTCAGCAGAGGCTCAATAACCCTGTGCCTCTTATATAGAGGCAAAGGTCTTACATCTATGTCTTACTTCTCAAGATGATGACATTAAAAAATTAAAATGACGGATGTGACATGTAAGTTGTTTACAGCGTGGTTTACACGCATATGCCCGCCGCTGGTTTTGCATACACTACATCCTTAGTGTTGATGGTCATACGAACGTTAAGGGAAATAGCCGCCCAGTTGTTGGGTATTTCAGCAGCAGCCGTTATGCCGGAAAAGAGAATACCAGTTCCTTCCACACTTTATGCAGCAATAACACAAATGTAATGAGCTTACAGCGTTCATATTCATCTTCATATTCTGAAATTCTGAGAATTCCCTATTCAACTTGTTCATCTTTCCTGAACGCAACGTCCAGCAGTAATCCCATATAAACTCAACTCACAGGATACCTCTACAAATAAGAAGAAAAGTGTTACAACTGCAACAAACACACTTAATTCAGTTATGCACAAACCCGACATGTGATTTCCAAAAATACCAAAATTTTAATCAACCGTAAGTTTATTGTTCAGCAATACTACGCCTGAATGTCAATTTTTCCATGGAAACCGTGTTTTCCCACACATTTAACATTTTTCTCTACTCCAGATAAATTAGTTCGCACGGAACGATGTCTCTGATGCCAGTTCACTGACTGTGCCAGACCCGTAAAACAATTAGTGATGTGTGTAATTTTTAATTAACATTTACAGCAAAGTTTGTTTATATCCATGGACTCTTTAATCATTGCAGTAACGTCAAAGTACTATGACATACCAATAAATTTTTCTGCAACGATGTCTATATCAGTTCCTCTTTAAAACAACAGAACATCAGCGAGATAGCGGTATAAAAACCACCGACACCAAACACACGTAAACTTGCCCGACCACAGGTGTGTTTCCATTCAAAATGTCATTATATCGTCATATTCCTAACACTCACTACAGAACTTCAAGACAGATCACTTGTAGGACTATATTTAATAGCGTAGAGCCGATAAACTAATAAGGATATGACACTGAGCCAAGCCCATCATTCTATTATAAAAATATTAAACTGAATCATCATTCTTTGTGCTTTATAGTAAGAAAGAAACTGATATTTCTATCAGACATATTAATAATACGAGGGTTGCCCAAAGCGTTTCCCAACACTTCACATACTTCAGTCAAAATCCACAGAAAATATGTGTAATTGTTTCTGTGGTTAATTTTGAATGTCGCGCTTTGTACTGCAGCGCCACAAAAGTACACGTTTTCTTGCGCATGCCCAGGGTTCGTCTAAATGGCATGGTATGGTTAGGTTGGTTTTAAACAACAGGTTTTTATTCAATGTCTTTTGGCAGAGAAGGAATCAGTAACGAACATCTGTAAGCGGACAAAAAAACGTATACAGCTGCATGCTGTTGAAAAAAGCAATGTTGGTCCTTGGTCTTCACAAATTGTAGGTTTTGAGAAAGGCCAAACGGAACTCAGTGACGCTAATCGCCCTGGCCCGCCAACAACACCAGCCGCTCAAGCTTCATTCAACGTGCTGATGAACTCATTCGAAACGACAGACGGTGCACAAACAAGCTTGCAACTCAGCTCTCAGTAGCCAAGGGAAGTGCGGTAAAAAATTATTTATACCTTACGATATTCAAACGTGTGGGCTCGTTGGTTTCCGCAAGCCTAACAGACTATGTTTTCATATATGCTCACCCGTTACGGGGTTTATGATGAAAACTTTCTGTCAGGGATCGCCACTGAGGAAGAAACACGGGTTTAACCTTTTAAAGCCTAGCGGTAACTTTACATACGTCCAGGTTTAACATTAAAAAATTCTACGTGGTGCCCACATTGCGTTTATGTGTTTTGTACGGATCTCAGAACAAACAGCAACTTTTGCCTTATAAAATATTAAGAGACTGGTTTTTATAACCGAAGTAGAGAGTGTTTACAGCGCGGTACGCACTGAGTCCTTGTATAAAACAGATACGCTTCGTCTTTAACCTTTTAAAGCCTAGCGGTAACTTTACATACCAACTGGTTTAACATTAAAAAATTCTACGTGGTGCCCACATTGCGTTTATGTGTTTTGTACGGATCTCAGAACAAACAGCAACTTTTGCCTTATAAAACATTAAGAGACTGGTTTTTATAACCGAAGTAGAGAGTGTTTACAGCGCGGTACGCATTGAGTCCTTATATAAAGCAGCTACGCTTCGTCTTTAAAGGGTTAATACTTTAAACCGCAGACAAAAAGGCAGCAAATGGAATGGCATCATCCAAATTCTCCTCCAACAAGAAGTTTAAGGCTACACCTTCATCAGGAAAAGTCATGGCTACAGTTTCTTGGGACGTAAAAGGGGCGGTTTTGGTACACACTATGCCACGTGGTCAAAACATTAACTCAGATCTGAAATTTTAAACTCTTAAAACCTCGCAGAAGGGCTTCAGGAGAGCTCGAACTCACAAAAATGGGGCTAAAATCCTTCAACGCGACAAGGCACGACCACACCCAAAATCGCAAACACATGAGATAATCACATAACTCGGATAGACTGTTCTTCCCCACCCACCACACAGCCCAGATCCTGCTGCCTAGGATTTTCATCTCACTGGAGCCATCAAAGAAAAAAGGTAAATTTTTGGAGTGACGATGAGGTTGCTGGCGAATTGAAGACGTGGCTGCGGGTACGAAATTCAAAATCGGACAAGAAGAGGAGAGACGCTCTTCTTCCTCCCAGGCGTAAGGTTGTTTTAGCTGAAAAAAGAAGTGTGTATAAAATATCCATCCAGGTAAAATATGAGTATGTCCAAAGAATTATATGATAAATTACGGGCAATAAAAATCATGTCGTGGAACTTTTCGAGCAAGCTTCGTGAAATACAGTAAATAAAAACTTTCACGAACATGAGAAGGAATTTTGTGTTATTTCTACCTCGCAAATTCTTGTAACTAATATATCAACAAACTTACGCACTTCACGAAATATATTCATGAACAAGTACGAAAATCCTACATGTTTCGGCACCGGGGTGCCAGCATCAGATTGGCGTATCGGACTTGTACATCTTTGTTCTGAATAACTCCCTGATGATGGCACCGCGGTGCCGAAACATGTAGCAGTTTTAAGCTTGTTCATGAACGTACTTTATTAGGTGCATAAAGTTCATGTATTAAATGGAAAGTAATGTGTATATGCATTTTCAGCTATGGACATTGTGACGGTCATTTGGATATCCAAACAAACAGAACAAACACACACACAGGCATGCATACATACATACATACATACATACATACATACATACATACATACATACATACATACATACATACATACATACATACATACACACACACATACATACACACACATGTAAATAACTGGATCAGATACGGGTCCACACTTTTGCCTAAGGTGAAGACATCATCGTCATCATCATTTTCGTTATCATCAGTTCGTGCTGCTGTCGACACAATTAAGGTAGTTCCCGCAATGTACAGAACAACGCGGTTGCACCATTTACCCGCCCTCCTTACGCCCGCACAACGTTCGAGAAGACGTTTTAAGCGAACAGACGTCGTGCACAAAACGCAAACTCATTCTTCTAAGTCAAACTCTCGACCCACAGTGTTCGCAAGTGTCACCGTCTTCACCCAGTTTATCATCAGGGTGCCGTTCCTCTGATGGACCGTCGTACCGATCGCATTCTGCCACCCAGTTCCGGAACAGACTTGGTTCAGCCGTCCGAGCATGATCCTCACCGGCAGTCGGCAGCATCTACTGCACGGCTATATTAACTGTAGTGTCTTAACTGTGTAGTTATTTAGCTACCACCGGTGGGCATGAATGGTTCGGAAAATTTCAGATTGCAGTGACGTAGTTGCGGCCTATTTAAATGCATTTTTGTCTCCTGAAAGACTAAAGAAATATCACGCAACATTGCAGTCAGTGTCGTCCACTTCGAATTGAACATTCGAAGTTGGCGCCTCCCTACTCATAAGCAAAACCCTTCAACCGAAGTCCAAATACGGCCTTAGGCATACTTTGGACACTGAGCCCTCGACACCGTGATGATGCATTTTGAAAAAGGCGGAAGGAAGACCTTCCAAGAGTAAATTGTCTTTTTTCTTTTTTGGATATTTTCCATATCTTTGTACGTTGTGCTAATCGCCTACCAGCACACAACAGAACAACACATCGTTATTAAAAATGGTGCCGTATGACCTCGGTTTTGTACGTAACAATGGGAAAATGTATACAGTTAATTGTATTTACCCGTATTAGTACGGTGACAAAAACAATCTACAGTTCCACAGATATGCAAAGTGACGTGGTAAATGAACGTCAACTTTACAAGACACGCAAAGATTCTTTCGCACGGTAACAACCGAAATAAACTTAAAAATTTAATTTAAAGTATTAGGATGTGTGAAGTTGTTTCAAAAGACTAGGGAAGAACTGTTCGTGATGTAGTTTAATATGACATTAATTTAGAAGGTTACCTTAACACTAAGTTTCAAGCCTTTGAATTCCAAGATTCAATATTTCCTCCTTCTTCGTTCATTCATTTAAATACCCAGGTAATTAGCTTTGTAATTATAATACCCTACAGTACTGAAGAGATGCCTCACGCTTCCATTGTGTAAAGAATTCACTGAGTTGCACGAACAAAACTAATACTGAAGGCAAAAAATGCATTACAGAGAGACATCTGTAGATGTGATACCACATGGAAGCACGCATTTAGCGATAAAATTTATGCAGAAATTAAAAACAGCTGATATATAATAGATTACCTCTCCATGCCATGGAGGTATAAACCCGCCCATTCTTAACCTCCGCACCAGACTGAAGACGATGGTCAGCATTACAACCGAAGGAATCATACACGGTACCCTATTAATGGTGGGTGGCGTGGCCACAGAGCCAGTGTAGAGGCTTCACAGGTATACAAAAAATTACACCAGCCGGGAATCGATCCGCATTCAGCCCGTGGCCCAGTCGTTATACTGGCTACGCTATCCGGGCTCCGTAGTTAATGTAGAGGGCTGAACTACACGCAGCCCGGTGCAGGGCTCCGTAGTTAATGTAGTGGGATGAACTACACGCAGATCGGTGCAGGGCTCCGTAGTTAATGTAGAGGGCTGAACTACACGCAGCCCGGTGCAGGGCTCCGTATTTAGTGTAGAGGGCTGTGCTACGCGCAGATCGGTGCAGGGCTCCGTAGTTAATGTAGTGGGCTGAACTACACGCAGCCCGGTGTATACAGCAGTGAGACTGTGACGTCGTACGAAGTGGTAAGAACGGTAGATATTGAAAGTGACAATAACAACAGGGAGACTGCTGTTGGCTTGTTAATTCGCTTTTATTGCCTTTTAATGGCGCTGCCAATTACTGAGGTTATGTATCGTCGGTGACAGGTCAATGTATGTGTACAGAGCATTGGTGGAATGTCACTGACGTGTGAAAATGGAACTTCTGGGAGGAAATTCTGTCGCATCGGCGTTCCGTCCACAACAAACTCCATATGGACTGTTCTGGGTTCAAACCCAGAACTCTGGGGTTGGAAGCAAAGACTGAAGGTGTGACCCATGGAACGGCCCCCTTGTGTTTTGTCTTACAAAAGCTTCTTCAATGCGTAATTCCACACGGGAGCGTGTTCAACCAACTTAGTTTCGTTGGACAGTAATGAACAAGTAATTACTGCTGGAATTGTGTATTGTTCCATTGTACTGTACAGGTTACAGGCGAATTTCTGAAGTGTGTCACACGACACATTAACAGTCCGGTCATTAACATGTAGTTCAGTGATAAGGATGCCGGTATATGTAGGGAGACATGCGGTAACAGGAGACAGCGGTACACGAGTCGTCGAACGGATACATACTGGTGAGTAGTAGTAGTCGTAATAGTAGTAGTAGCAGTAGTAGTAGTAATTGTAGTAGTAGTAGTAATTGTAGTAGCAGTAGTAGTATTCGTCGTAATAGTAGTAGTAGTAATTGCAGTAGTAGTAATTGTAGTAGTCGTCGTAATAGTAGTAGTAGTAATTGCAGTAGTAATTGTAGTAGCAGTAGTAGTAGTCGTCGTAATAGTAGTAGTAGTAATTGTAGTGGCAGTAGTAGTAGTAGCAGTAGTAGTAGCAGCAGTTGTAGTAGTAATTGTAGTAGCAGTAGTAGTATTCGTCGTAATAGTAGTAGTAGTAATTGTAGTAGTCGTCGTAATAGTAGTAGTAGTAATTGCAGTAGTAATTGTAGTAGTAGTAGTTATTGTAGTAGCAGTAGTAGTCGTCGTCGTAATAGTAGTAGTAGTAATTGTAGTAGTAGTAATTGTAGTGGCAGTAGTAGTAGTAGCAGTAGTAGTAGCAGCAGTTGTAGTAGTAATTGTAGTAGCAGTAGTAGCAGTAGTAGTAATTGTAGTAGCAGTAGTAGTAGTAATTGTAGCAGTAGTGGCAGTAGTAGTAGTGGTGGTGGTGGTGGTGGTGGTGGTGGTGGTGGTGGTGGTGGTGGTGGTAACAACAATACACGTAACAGCAGCAACAGAAATATTACCATCTCAAGTGACACAGACGAACATCGAGGACGGCATATATGGTTTATTATTATTATTATTATCCGAATTTCTCGCTTCTCAGCTTCAGCTGGGAAATATTCACCTATCCTGGGATGTATTATCAACAGGATTAGGCTCGGTGGTCTTAAGTGTAATTTAGGAAATTTCTTATAATTTAACATGTGCCAAGAATTACCACTGTTAGCATCTGTATATGTGTGTTTGGGTGCCGGTTAAGTCTCTTTAAACTTTGTGACAGTGACTTTGGAATTATTCCCGTAGCTGAAATTACTATCGGGACCACTTGTACTGCGTCCTGCTTCCACATATCACGTATTTCGTTCGCCAGTTCTTGATATTTCTTTTGTTTTTCTGTTATTGTTTTGGCGAGATTGTGTGTATTTGGAATAGCTATGTCTGTTAGGAAGGTATTTTTTGTTTTCTTGTACGTGAGAGTTATGTCAGGTCGGTTGGAAGGAATCGTTCGCTTCCCTTGCACCTTGTTTATTGTCCCTGTTGTGTCTCCATTGTGTGCTGTTCCTGTAACCGGCCATTTTCCTCTTGACTCGAGACATTAATGAACAAGAATTGAATCGAATTGAATTATTATTATGTCATCTTTATACAGGGTATTTACAGACATGTACCTGCAACACACTATATTTGTAGGATACACAGCACAGCAGCTACTCTGTTGTCACAACTTACGAAACATATAATGCTTTTTCTCGTGAGAAATACTTTGTACTTTTACTTTAATAGCCCAGTTTCCAAAGTATGTGCGCAGTGTTCAATACGGCTGTTTTGTGTAGTTCCTTGATGTCGCGCTTTCCAGGTACGTTGTTTAGGTTTTCTCTGAATAAACTTATTATTATTGTTGTTACAAAGAATAATAAATATTGTTTGTAATAATAATAATAATAATAATAATGAACTGATTATTTATCACCTTTATTCAGGGTATTTCCAAGCATATACCTGAAAAAACACGTTTTTATTGCATATAATATTGCAGATATTCTGTAGTTACAATTCACGGTACATGAAATGGCATCTCCCACGTTGAATGCTTTGTATATTTTATAATTATTATTATTATTATTATTATCATTATTATTATTTATTGCTACAACTATAGAACTCATCCACCCAAGCACTCACAATACTTACAGTAAATCGTTGAACTGGCTAGTGTAAAACATTTAACTATATCCTACATCATTCTTCATCAACAAAACTGTTGTCTACCAAAATATGAACAAGCTGGCCAAATTCAGTTTACAGTTTGAAACCTAAAGTACCTCCCTTTAGAAGTTCAGAGGGTGTTTCACGTGTACACATGGACAGACACAAGGAATATTTCTTTGAAATCCGATGACAAAAAATAGATATTACAATACTTTAGTGCCGGAAACACAGAGCGTGTGCCTTGGTGGACTTGCTGAAGAAGTTGTTACTTTAAGATTTTTGCCTCACAGGGCTGCTAGCAACAACTATATGGTAGAATGTTTTCTAACAGCTGCAAACGTATTCGTATTCAAAGGATAAGCAAACTACAAGCTAATGAGATCTCCGTTGCAACAGGGCCATCTTCAAACAGTAAACAGCCAACTCATTTATATCTGCTTTTGACAGATGTGCAATGCGTGAAACACCCAAACACGTTTCTTTATAGCCCACACAGTAGACTTTCTCTAAACTCTGTGCAAAACCTCCAGTTTTCGGCCACACTTAGCCACAATAAAGCCTATATTATACATTGCACCCCCCCCCCTTAATACACATAAACCACATTACTACCCAAACCATCCAGTTTGTTTTCCTCCATCATCTGGTGTCTTCCTGAAAAAACTGAACCCAAGAATGACCAATCACTGAAAGCGGCCTAAAGAAACTAAACCTCGAAATCTGCCGCCCACAATGTGTTGACGAAGTGCATTCTTAATTGGAGTAGAGCAAATCACACAGATAAGTTGCACACTTACATCAATATAAGTCAGCAAAAAGTCAAAATCTACAATATTGAGTGACATAAGAGTAGGGGTACACTTGTTAACGCAACACTCATGTGGGCTAAACAGCAAGGGACGAGTGCGAGAGATTATAACATGTCAGGATAGGGAGCATGCATACTTCTAGGATTCGCGCGCTTCTGTGATATCACGCAGCGTTGAGTGGCAGTTTCGGACAACTTATCGGTCCCATCTTCAAAGGTAAAAAAGTCAAAGAAGAACAGAACTGCCAGTCAACGCTGCGTGATATCCCAGGAGAGTGCACATTGCAACTATATCGCGGCGGAAGCCTGAAATCAAGCAACGCATACTTCTGTTTACACGCTTGGATTGTAACATTCCACGAAGCAAAACAAGGTGTAACTCTAAAGACTAACCTCCATAATTGCCACTAACGACAAATATTTACTTTCAGTACACCGGTGTGCCAGATCTACAACATGACGAAAGCTGTTTTCTGCCTCTTCATCGCTCTGATTGTGTTCACAGCTCAGGTAAATAAACACAAGACATTCGAACAGAAAATCGAATGGTTTCAGAAATGTCACTCGTATACTAAACCGGACACGGGGTCCACTCTATTTTAGTAAAGTGTTGTCGTTCCGGTGCCAAGATATGAGCAACACTGCCAAGAACCGTCTGAAATATGCACTGTCAAAAGGCATAACTAGTTTTGTATGCGACAGAAAGAAAAATTTTAGAATCGAAGTTGCAGATTATACGGATAATCTTATGTTAATACCAACACATTTTCCAGTATTGTCACCGCCTTCCAGAAATCAGAGGAAGGACACTATGCCTACAATTCCGAACAATTCCAGTCCAGTAGTGCGCCCGAACAAAGGCGTAATCAGTTTCCCACTGTTAAAAGGGCACCTGGATTTCGCTGAAAGATGTTACATATGGGGTATACACTATTTGTAATGTAAAACTCTATTAAAAGGTGGCTATCAGATACAGACTAATACACTACAAATACTAACATAAATACAAAAACTATTAATCAGGGCTCTGGAGTCGGTATACAAAAGCTCCGACATCGACTCCGACTCCTCGATTTTTAAAACCCCAACTCCGACTCCTTCATAAAAGCTCAATATGTATTAATAACGGTAAACCTATAAGACATTTCATCGCCACCACGTGAATCATCAGGCTACTTTCTAAACTTATAACCTATATTTAAGTATAGATCTAATGGTTACTGTAGCTATCAGGGCTCTGGATTTGGAGTATCTAGTTAAGATTTCGGACTGAGGTCGGAGTCGGAGTCGGTACATTTTTAACCACTCCGACTCCACCTAAAAATTCCTTTCAACTCCGACTCCACCTAAATTCCTTCCGATTCCGACTCCGACTCCACAGCCCTACTATTAATACAGGCACGCCTATGCTATATAACAAAATGCTCGTTTACTCAACCTGCCTACATCGGAACCGCCAAGGGACCGTATTTTTTCCGTTGCAGGCAGGTTTCGTTTAAAACAGGAACTTGAAGTCCGGATCCTCGGGACCCCATATTCTCTGAACTGTACAAATGTTCCGCTTAAGACAGGTTTCCGTTATGCCCAGGTTAAGTTTAAGACAGGTTTGACTGTACTTTGATATACTACCCTTTGCACGATGAAATCTCGATTACGGCGCATTTAATTGACATGGTCACCCCACATTCAGCAGCAAATGCTAAATTTCTCACAGCTGCAAATGCATATTGTGTATGTGTTTCAGAGCTTTGCACTGCGTGCTACGACGAAAAGGCGTCGTGTTACAACTGAGCCCGATATTGATGGTGGTCCATGGTAAGTGCAAATCGCTTCTATTTAAGTTTGTTGGAACGGAAATAACAGCTTTCCTGCAACGCAGAACTGTCCTATTCAATTCCTAGTATGTTACTGTGAACCACAAAAGCACAGGTCAAGAATTATTTGTCCGTAAATGCAGGATCACTCAAAAACGGCTTTAACATTTTCGCAATTCTATAATGAAGTAACAGCCTAAACCGAGTTCTTATATATCACTAGTCAAGAACACCTTCAAGTTTCATTCAAAGATATCATATTTTTCAGATTTTTCCTTACAGGTGGTACACACGTCTTTGTACACTTCACTGGTTAAGGAAATTCTTAAAAATCTCTACAAAGACCATTAATTTGAATGCCAGTGTAACAACATAAAGTCAATTTAGGATCACTGCTTACTTTACTATATGAATATGTTACCTTACTTACGAATTACCCTCAAATAATTCGTCTGGAAGGAAACAAATGTAAACAATACAACCACGTTACTGGACCCACAAACCGAGAAGTCACTCTCAGCCTGTTGGCTAACAGGACACGATCAAAGGTTTCATCAGTTTGTTGTTACGTTAGAAATACTGAACAGATGACATTCCATTTTGTCAAATAATGAAACAGAGACTGATGATGGGTGTAGTGCAACAGAGGCTTAAGTTGTAGGTTTGCTAATCAACTGTAACACAAACTTCACATCACTCTATATACCGTGCATTTTTGTTACTGAGTTACTGTCTAAAAGTTTCAAACAATAACGCACCATTTAATGATTTTAAAAACGTGTTACAAAGTTATTCCATATTGGGACATGTTTGCATGTTGGCCATCACGATCATCAAAGAAAGGTAACAGAGTTTGAAGCTGGAAACAACACTGCTATAAACACTATTTGTCTTGTTGTGCACCGGTAACAGAACCCAGTGCGCGGTGTCGATGAGCGTGGAAGTTGCTAGCATTGGTGTTGAGGGTGCCAAGAACCTTAAAAACGCAATAATGGTAGGCGGATGGCCAAGTTTCGCTTGTATCCGGTACCACAGTGCCAGCTACAGCCGGAACTTGGACATCCGCCTACCGTTACTGTGTTGTAAGGTCCTCGGCAATTTTCAACACCACCGCACATCCAGCCGTTACCAAGGTCTACGCTGACGAACACCGTGAAGAGAAATCTGCTACGGGTACACAAGACAAACTGTGCTTTACAGCGGCGTTGTTTCCAGCTGAGAACTCTTTGTGAACTTTCCCTGATTGTGGTAGTAGCCACCAGCGAAACACGTCGGAAATGGAATAAGTTAATAATACCTTTTAAAAACCAATACACACTGCATTATTGTTGAAGCTTTTTTGACGTTAACTCAAGCGTAATGTGTTGTTTCAGGCTGTTGTACCGCTAATTGGATCCCTGCACCTCAGCAATGAAGGGCGTAAATGATATATGTACATATGTAATTTAACGACAAAATAATTTAAATAAAATATACAACAAGAAATAGCACTGTGTTTATTAGTAACACTAACAAAGGTGTGACTGCATAAACACATGTTATGATATGCGTAAAGCGACAGACAATATCGCGATGTGTTTTGGGTTGAAACATGCAGCAATACATTGCAGGATTCTCAGTGCAGTAACTGGCATAGTGGCGGGTGCCATGAATCATGTTTATAACTGCGTAACGACACCAGAACAACTGGCAGTATCTTACTGCAAGTAAAAACACCTGTCTCCACATACTTAAATCTTACGGTGTAGAACGAACGGCAATTCAGTTCCACTTTATGCAGCCAGAATTTTCTTCGGATTAACCACAGCCTTTCTAACAAATCTCCATGTCGCTTAACTACCGTTACCGGACGAGAAGCGGTGCTAATAGTAATTAGAAATCGCAAAGACAAATTTCATAACCTCCATCAGCATCAATGTAGACACGCTACAGTGGCAACACAGGTATAGCCAAAATGTTAATATTTTCCTTTTTCCGTGCATTACACAATTATGTATACAATACAAGCCCACCGAAACGCACTTGGAGTCAAGTTGTGTACTTTATATTACATGCTATTTCCGCCCACATATTTCAGTCCGGCTTGTCCGAGCCATCATCAGTGAGAACCAGCGAGTTCATTCAAATGGAACACAACACAATTGTAAGTTAAACGCACAGGGTATGTATATAAAGATTCAGAAGTACAACAGGTGTTTGGATGCAAAAATACTGTACGACACTTTTATATATACATGAACTACTAAGAGCTGAGGGGGGTACGCGGTGGCGCAGTTGGTTGAGGCACTGCGCTACAAGCCGGAAGGTCGCGGTTCGATTGCCGATGGGGTCATTGGCAGTTTTCTTTGACTTAATCCTTCCGGCCGCACTGTGGCCCTGGGGTCGACACAGCCTCTAAGAGAACTGAGTATAAGGAGTGTCCCCTGGGGGGTTAAAGGAGGCCGGAGGGTAAGGCCGACAACCCTACCACCTTTACATGCCCACTGTCAATCAATTCTGAGGGCCACAAACTTCTGCAGCCCTACGGGTCTGTCCAGGCCTGTACCGGCGTAGATACTAAAACTGAACACAGGCTTGTTAACATTCTAATCCATTAAGTTTTGATCAACATTTGTATTGTATACACAAAACTTGTTACACGTTTGTGTTCCATGCACGTTGCGTTTTATTTGGACCGCCCTCGTGATGGCTCAGATGACCCGAAAAATTTGTGTAATATAAAACATACAAATCGACCCCAAGTGCATTTCGTTGGACTTGTATCATCATCAGCAGCAGCAGCACCACCACCACCGCCACCACCACCACGACCACCACCACCACCACCACCACCACTACCACCACCACCACGACCACCACCACCACCACGACCACCACCACCACCACCACGACCACCACCACCACCACCACCACCACCACCACCACCACCACCACCACC
>BLKM01000188.1:184031-220386 GCA_013340265.1 Coptotermes formosanus
CACGCCGCCGCCACCACCACCACCACCACCACCATGAGCTGTGCAGTGTCAGGCGTAGTGCCTTTTTTTCTCTCTCAAGGTGAAGCCAATCCTTCCATCTTTTCCTAGGGCTTCCTATGCTTCTCTTCCCCTTTGACCTATATTTCAGTGCCTGTTGGGGTATCCTGTCTGTGTAGCCTTGTCTTCATTGTAGGTGTCAGTCCGTTTCTTCCGTGATGTCAGTTTTCGTCCACGGTCACTCAAAGCTTTCAAAATCATATCCGTTTTCGTCCACGAGAAAAACAGGTAGCTCTTAAGCCAGTCGAAGGGTATATCCGATTTCCTCCACGGCTATTGTTCATGTGTACATCCCCGTCAACGGGGCCGGTCCCAGTGGCCGCGCAGTCTCAAGCGTGGGTCTGCGGCCGTTCGCTCGCTGGCATTACGGGTTCGAATCCAGCCGGGGGTATGGACGTTTTGTGTTGTGTAGGTAGCTGCCTTGCGTCGGGCTGATCACTCGTCCAGAGCAGTCCTACCGAGTGTGGTGTGTCTGTGATCGTGAAGCCTCGATAACGAGGAGGCTCTGACCCACTGGCGGGCTGTTGCGCCATGGAATAAAATACCCGCCTCAATGAAAACAATAGTAAGGTGTCCAGGTATGCAGCCGCCAAATCATACTTGGTGAGATTGAATGACGTAACCTTTGTTTTTCACCCCTATCCAGCAACACTTCTGGCTAATCAGTTTCGATTAACATGTTACTTACTTCTGTCTTTAGTCAGTCAAGTTAGAGTACTGCTCCTAACTGATCCCTGCTCTTACATTCTCCGCTCGCAGTTTGTAGCTGTCAGCGTTCTTATGCTGACAGCAATACACAGATAGGAAAGAGGATCAGCCGGCCCTTAACTTGTTCGTCGGTGTTCTTACATCACCACTTCATGTCCCTGTCTGGGCGCCAACGAGATCACTGCTATTTCGTTATATTGAACTAAATGGATAGATTGTCAGCAGCAGTTTTAAGTTCACAACGAACGTCTATGGAACCTTTCACTCACACTTATCGAAATACTTTTACCAACCTCACCTCGACATCAATGTATTCATAATTAAGTCAACAGAACATCCAAATATGATTCACGTAAAATTATAAAGTGTTAATTTACGTGCTACAGTGATTAACAAAAGGTGTCACGTTGCTAAGGTATTAGTAGAAGATTTAATTTAAAAATATGGAAGAGGAGAAATTTCTAGGTTAGAATTTTTTTCCAAAGCCGGTTACAGATACAGAAAATGACATGTAATATAAATATGAACAAACTGTGAAAAAACGAACAGTTAACCGCCTGATTGATATACTTATCCTTAACATAAGAATTTAATTAAAAGAGGGGAGAGTTCATCGATCATTTTTAAAGATACAGTACTCGACCACGTTATAATAAATCTTATACAAAGTAATGTGAAATGAAAGATGTCTTCCGTTATTTGGAAACATTATAACAGAGTTACTTCTTAAACATAACACCCGTCAGATGCCGGCCATGAAGTGTGACGCACTGATGCACTCGGTTCGAAACACTTTCCATTACGCGAAGTAACATGGCCGATGGGATGGCATTGCTTTCATCAGCAAGCCTCTGTTTGAGGATATGTAAAACTACCGGACGCGCTTGAACACTTTGCTTTACGTGTAGCCGCGCAAGAAGAAATAACAAGATCAGTCTGGACTGTGCTGTAGATTCCCAGTCACTCGGGGTAAAGCCTAAGGCGATTCAGTGCTAACCAAAAACCAGAACCTAAGAACAGCAGAAGGCCTCCGCAAAGCGTTAGTCGACGTCCATTGTTCAGCTTAACCACAACAGTACACTGAACGCACTGATGTACTGTGACGTGACAGATTTATAACTCAGAGTCTTCTTACGCTAACGGATTTTATCTGGGGTGACGTTTCGTTGGATTCGTGCCTGGGGTTTGAACCCCAAATGGCTTGGTGACGCAGCGTCAAGACCTTTGTAACTCGGGGAAGTCACGTCGGTTGAAGGCCTCCGTGATTGTGAGGGACGCTGACCAAATGCTAGCCGGGTGCGCACCCAGAATTTTTCCTTTGGGGTGCAGACATTGAGGCTGTATATACTTTATGTTCGATTTTAAAAATTATGTTACAGAAATCATGTTTTAAGTAACACATAACACTGTTTGCAACTGCATTTATAAACATACGAATATAACTACATGTTCCATGACTCAGTCACAGTGTCCTCCTCCTCCTCCAAATGGCGCTACAGCCCGGGGTGGGCCTTGGCCTCCTCTACAATACGCCTCTAAGCTTCTCGGTTCCTTGCTCTGTCTCTCCATTCGTTTACACCCATCTTTCTCAGGTCCATGGGCACATCAGCCAGCCATCTCATTTTTGGTCTTCCTCTTCGTCTCGTTGCATACAGCTTTCCATACAGCATCCTTTTTGGGACTGCGGTGTCTTGCATTCTTTCTATATGACCAAGCCATCGTATTCTTTGACATTTAATAAACCTAACAATATTCTCTCCTTTAATTATGTCTTCTAATTCACCATTTTGTCGAATTCTCCATCATTCGTTTTTTTTTCACTGCTCCGTATATTTTCCACAAAATTTTCCTTTCAAATACTGCTAATGCTCTTTCCTCTTCCATGGTGAGTGTTCATGATTCTGAACCATAGGTGAGAGTCACAGTGTCCCCCCTTTTGATTTTTTACGTTAATAATTTATTATTCAAAATTCTAATGTACTTGCCATAAGCTGATTTCAGTGGCTGATTTCTATTGAAGGGAAATTACGTAAACTTTTGATATCATAATACATACACAATCTGTGTTTTTTAACTTCGGTTTTGGGGGTTTGGGGCGCTGCAACCCGGCAGCTCCCGCTTGGGTGCGTCCCTGGCGCCAGCTTTTGATTACACGTCAGCTTTTGCCATACAACTAAGTAGAATCACGAAAAACAAGACGCAGTAGCCGGGAGAGCTAGGCGCAGATCATCTGTCGACCTGGCAGACTTCTATGTGTGTCCTTGAGGGGCCAGTTAATATCCATTCGCGTTCCGTTAAGGACTCAGGTGGGTTTGGTCAGCCCTCAATCGGCATATACGCCTTCCAATTTGTCGAGCTAGGGGCTTCCCCACACCACCTAATTTTGTGTTCAAACTTGTGGTCAGTTCTCTGTTACGGTCGGCGGAAAATGCAGCCTGCAAATCCTAGTGAATTTGATTTTCACCAGCGTACCAAGGCGCGTTAGACTCTAGCACGAGGAAGTCTGGATCGTACCACGTGCAGCTTCCTGGTGTGGGTGCTGTAAGCAGGGCTTCAGATGGGCCATGCATATTTAATAAACGAATAAGTGGCTTATAAGACAAAAACACCGTTTCTGGTGGAAAGACCACTTCTATCAAGGAGAGGACCAAAGCAGTGTAGGGTCTGGCATGTATTCAGTAACGATATGACAACATGACCTGCGGCAGACCAAGTTAAACACTTTCGTTAGGAAGGGACTCGCTCGTTCGGAATGATGATTCGGAACGCTGTACTTTTGGGACTGGGGATTTTTCGGTCTTGAGGCTGATAAAGGCCTTTGCCATCTGAATGCGGTTGGTTAACAGAGATGTATTTGCAGAAGCAAAAACGTATGCTAACCATCTTCAAATACTTTGATCCCTACAGTATGTGTTTACTGTGTTCGCACAACTGTGCCTGTAAGTTTGATGCGCCTTATCAAAACAAAAAGACACCAATCAGAGTTCAGGGTACGCCATCTTGTCATGACTGATCATTACGAATGCAATTATACATTTTCGTATGTCTAGAACACTGTTTGGGTCAGGAGCAGAAATGAAACCTGGAACAGCTAAATTACCTCTATTAACAAAGTACTCCATACATAAAAAATAACAAACATACAAGTAACGTAAATTAATAAACTCTGCAACTTCCATAACAATAACAGAGTAATAATAATAATAATAATAATAATAATAATAATACGTGAACTTCCATTTCCCAGAAGTGTTTTGCGTTTACAGTTCTGTAGCTTATGATTCGAGCTACGCTCGACCGTAGACCCCCGACAAACCAAACTAGATTTAGTATCCTCAAGCCGAAACCGGTTTTAGACTTCGTATAGTGCAGTTAAGATCAGATGGCACAAGCGCAGAAAACAGATTTCGTCTTTCGGCGAAGCGGACGAGTCCAAGTGACTCGACGGGGGCGACATTTCAGTTGACTACTGGCAGCCGAGGTGTGTGGGTCAGCTGGTAGCGTCTGTGCTGTGCTAGAGAGGCTATGTTCCGCGGTCGTGCTAGGCTGCTGGGTACCCACTCCATTCTCCTGTTGCACCTTCACTTCCCCTCCCACGCGTCGCCGTGTACCATGTCGTCTTAATCGTGCTCTACAATCCCGTACGCTGGCCGGGCGTAGATTCCTCGTTGCCAGCACCGCAACACACAAAGAAGGAAAACAAAACAAGTGATCGAGGTTACGGGAAAGGAGTGGAGATTTAGGAGGGAGGTCGAGATTTCAACGGTAAAGGTGGGGTTACACGTGCGAGTAAAACTAGTACGACTCTCTCTCAGCTGCTCTAGAGAGGTGTTCTATCATGTGTAACCGCCTTCGACAGCGGAATCTCCAAGGTAACTTGCGGACAGCCGGTTTCAGAGCACTTCCTTTGTCCGTGTAAACTAGCGCCACGCCTCCTCTCGGCTGCAATCCCAACTAGACCAGGAAAATCAGTATAGCTGCTAGTGGAACGGCAAACATGGCGTCTCGGAAAGCGTGGACGAAAGACGAAACCATGCAGCTTATAAGTCTGTACAAGTGTTGTCCGGAGATTTGGGACAGCCGGCACATGCATTATAAAGACAGAGAAAAAAGAAGTGTGTTTTGGCAATCAGTGGGAGAGGCGCTACATTTAAATCAGAGGATCCACCACGGAATTAGCAGATGGCGCAGTTGGTTGAGGCACTGCGCTACAAGACGGAAGGCGCGGGTTGGATTCCCGATGAGGTCCTTTAAATTTTTCATTAACGTAACCCTTCCGGTCGCACTATAGCACTGGGGTCGACTCAGCCTCTAACAGAAATGAGTACAAGGAATATTACCTGGGTGTAAAGGCGTCCGGTGCGTAGGGCTGACAACCTTATCGCCTTCATGTGCTGATTTTCTTAAAATCTGGAAGCCTCAAACTCTCAGAAACCTCAGGGTCTGTCCAGGCATGTAATGGGAAAGCTTTAACCCGGTATTAGAACTTTCGGCAAAGGTGCATTCACTTCGTTACTTGCCTGTCGCCACAGAGCGAAGTGTTACCTCACCCTTTCCTCTACTGACATGCGTTTTTATTGCTGTATCCTTCCTGCCAATCACAGGGCCCAGCAGGTTCACAAGGTTCTTAACTTCCACAGCAGACATTCTTGTACGATTTCTAAACTGCTGAGCGTCTCAACGTTTCAGTTTATTTATCAGCTGCGTGTATGTCCCCAGTTAGTAACGCCTTTTTACCCAGTCCTTAACCCAGTATTTTTTCACTTTCATTCTCTCATTAATAGCTAAAGCTACACACACGGCAGCCGCTATCTTTGCTTCCCGAAAGACAGCCATGTCTTGTCAATGTCTGAACTGTACTGCACTTCCTCAGTTCAATTCAGCATGTTCAGAAACAGCTGATTGGATCGTCGCCATGTTGTTGCTCTCAGAACTAGTAGCAATTCACAGGCAAGTGTAAACGAAAAGTTTGTAATCTGAGAGTTCTCGCCACTCGCTATACTGTCGCTCTCAAGCGCACTCACTGACAGCCAGTTAGCCAGGATTTGCTCTCACGTCTAAACATTGTTGCTAGGCACTCTCGACGGGACTCGCGACAGGTTACTGTCACGCGTCACCCCACCTTAAGAACACATAGAGGCAAGAAGCTGAGATTACAGGACAACGTTACTGCAGCGGTTGCTATAAGTGGAGCCAACGGCTCTGTCTATAAATTAGGCCTACGTTCATTTGGAGCCAATGAGCCATATAACAATTGTTATTAACAGAAGTTTAACCTTTTAAAGCCTAGCGGTAACTTTACATACCACCAGGTTTAACATTAAAAAATTCTACGTGGTGCCCACATTGCGTTTATGTGTTTTGTACGGGTCTCAGAACAAACAGCAACTTTTGCCTTATAAAACATTAAGAGACTGGTTTTTATAACCGAAGTGGAGAGTGTTTACAGCGCGGTACGCACTGAGTGCTCATATAAAACAGATACGCTTCGTCTTTAAAGGGTCAACCTTTTAAAGCCTAGCAGTAACTTTACATACGACCAGGTTTAACATTAAAAAATTCTACGTGGTGCCCACATTGCGTTTATGTGTTTTGTGTGGATCTCAGAACAAACAGCAACTTTTGCCTTATAAACCATGAAGAGACTGGTTTTTATAACCGAAGTGGAGAGTGTTTACAGCGCGGAACGCACTGAGTCCTTATATAAAACAGATACGTCTCGTGTTTAAAGGGTTAATCGTGTTATTCCCCGACGCGGAGTCATTAGGAAATAGACGTATCCGGTACAAGAGTAAAGACGTAATTACTTATGGCTGTTCTAAACTGACGAAGACAGGAACTTCACAAAGCCATCGGCCGCATCAAATACATCTTCCATAAAGCATATGGGATGCTCCTCTAATGTCAAATTGCACGCAACTATATTGACTCTGAGGCAGCACATCGCAAAGCTTCAGCACGTCTAATAACAAAGCCCGTCACTGTAGCATTTTGAGCCAAATCAATCGATCCACTGTACGAGCCACAATTTTTCTAGTAACACTCTTTATTTTTCAAAATTAGCTGCACTAGGTAAGGTCCATATTAGGTAGAAGTGTCTGCCGCAAAATTAGCTGTCTTACATAATGTCCATATTAGGTATTAGTGTCTGCCACAAAATTAGCTCTCCTACGTAATGTCCATATTAGATAGAAGTGTCTGCCGCAAAATTAGCTCTCTTACATAATGTCCATATTAGGTATTAATGTCTGCCACAAAATTAGCTCTCCTACGTAATGTCCATATTAGGTAGAAGTGTCTGCCGCAAAATTAGCTGTCTTACATAATGTCCAAATTAGGTATTAGTGTCTGCCACAAAATTAGCTCTCCTACGTAATGTCCATATTAGATAGAAGTGTCTGCCGCAAAATTAGCTGTTCTGTGTAAAAGACTCGTGTAAACGTAGGACGGCAATTTGCCAAACATTTTCAGTTCTACCCCATGTAATATCATACATACAGACTTACATTGGCACTGAGGGGTTTCCCTGCGGAGGGACAGCTCCATTCTTTCTTAACTTTCTCAGTGGTTACCGTCACGCCACAGACCCTTTGTCCTCCGGCTAAAGCTTCCCGTCACCAACTGCATAAGAAATGGACGGGCCCCGGAGGCGATATCGACAACGTGACGAAGAGACAAACCTGCGTGCTCAGCCGACATCGAACTTCGATTCTCGGGTCATCCAGCCCACAGCACAGTTACTCTTATGGTCGAGCCGTTGACATAAGTATCCAGCATTTCATCATCACGTAGTATGTGTTACGACGGGTCCGTAGCCTCTCCCAAAGCGAGTTCTTCACAGAGTGCGATCCAGTGCTTCCTCTTCCGATTTCCAGTGTCCTGTCGTTTCATTAAGGTCATCCAGTAGCTGTTTAAGTCTTCGTCCTCCTCTACCCATCCCTTCTATCTTTCCTTCAATAACGTGTTTTGAAAGGCAGTTCCTACGCAAAATGTGACCAATACAGTTAGCCTTCCTTCTTTTTATTGTATGTAGGATATTCCTCTCCACCTTGACTCTATGTAATACGACTGCATTTTTCACACGATCGGTCCGACAGATCTCGACCACCTTTCTCCAGCACGACGTTTAAAAACTTTCAGTATACCGTACCTAAACTGTAGTTCATTTGAAAGAAAATTATTTGTTGTTTCCTTTGACGAATATTATACTATTTGACGCCATGGGGAGTGCGGCGTGTTAGTTTGATTATTTAAACTGTTTTCAAGCAAAGAAGCAGCGCTGTTTCATAAGAAGTACGATTTTGCGACGTTACCAGAAGCAGGGAAGCTGAAGATACAGAAGGAAACATTTTTGACAAGTACAGAATTAGAATTTTAAAATTACTTTCCTTCCTAAACGCTTCCACTCTGTAGGCCACGAAGACGAATGGGAGGGGCGGCGGGGGGTAAACGTACAGCTCCACTCATTCTTAAGGCCAAAATTAGATGGGAGTGGTAAGCTTCACGCTCCGGCCACTCTGACCCCTAAGAAACATACCCACTACCCACTGACTAAGAAACTGGATGGGAAACACAGCTGATCTGGACGCTTTGCAAAAGATATAAACCCCTTTCGCCTGTCGGGAATCGAACCATTATTCCTCGACTTTCGAGCCCGTACCCTAATCACTATACTGACTGAGCTATCCGGGCTCCCTTAATTTACTGTCTAAAAATAAAAAACATAAGATCATGAGATCAAGTGCTCTGTGTTTGTGTTTTGTTTGCCTTTGTTCCTGTGTTTGTCTCTTACTTTGTGTTCGTGTTTGTGTTTGTATTTGTGTTGTGCTTATCTTGCCTCCACCAACCGATGCAGAAAGTGTGATCTAAAGACGTTCTCAACTGCTCTGGTCATTTAGCATCGGTGGTATACGACTGAAAGATGGATATGGAGCACTGATGCAATGATACTGCCTGGGTAAACCCGAAGAATTGGGAGAAAAACCTGTCCGTGGCCCATATTTTCCACCATAAATCTCACGTGGAATAGCCCGGGATCAAACCAGTTCTCTTTAGCTAGTGGCAGGTAAGCTAACTGCCTGAATCACAGCACTGCCTCGATGTGAAGAGAAACGGTGAAACAAAACACTGTATAATCACAGAAACCTCACGACTAACACCTGCGTAACGGCTATCCTACGCTCTTTCTAAGACATTTTACTAATTCATAACTATCTGAGCGCCTTAAAGGTGAAATAATCAACAGCAACTGCAGAAGCGAGACAGTATCAGGCACACGGTCATGCCTTGTTCATGTATCAAAACCTAACACTGTGCAATGTGATAATTTATACTTGCTGTTGGAAAGCGGCCTTTCATAGGATAACTGTGACATTAATATTAAAAGGCAGACCTAGAGTGCTGCCTGGAAGCCACAAAAGCTTATATTTCTCATTTTCTCTGAACATGTACCGTAGGACAAAAGGGAAGAATATTTAATACGTGACATTTAAATTACGCAGAAACAACAAAACGCCTACAACTGATTCCTGGTTATTTAAACACACTGATTCACATGAAAAACTCAAAAATCTCGTTACGTGAGAGCGATTATGTACAATAAAGTGATGAAGTTGGGATAGAAATTGCCCCTACCAGCTGTCGCTGGGGAAGAATGTTACAACCCAAAATGGCGGGCTGCTTCTTGCCACGCCCTACAAACTGAACTGTCAACTCCATGGAACAGAGTTCTTCTTGAGAATCCAATAGTTCTTCAGATAGTCAACAAATTTCCCTCATTTAGTAGAACCACGAAGTTCACTACCGCATTTACAACAGCCAGACATCTGTCCCTATTCTAAGCCACATCAATCCATTTCACCTGCCCGAAACGATTTCTTGAAGATAAGTTTTAATATTATCATCCCACCTACTCCCATGTCCTCCAAATCGTCTCTTCCCTTCAGCTTTCCCCACCAATATCATATATGGACTTAGCTCTCTTCCACATGTGCTACATACCCTGCCCATCTCATTCTTCTCGATTTTCTCAGCCGCATAATATTTGGTGAGCAATACAGATAATAACGCTCCTCACCAAGCAGTCCTCTCCATTCCATTGTTACTTCGTCCTTCTCAGACCTGAATATTTTCCTCAGCACCCTATTCTCAAATATCCCCCGCCTATGTTTCTCCCTAACTCTGACAGGCCAAAGTTCACACCCACATAAAACTGTCCAGCAGACTCACAAAGATTCAATGGATTTCTTGCTCCATTCGTGCAAGTGTAGCTACTGAGATATAAGGCGAAGTAGACATGCAAATCTGTTGGCTTCAGGAATAAATAGAGAATATATGCACGAATACATACGGTCTGATATGGTTACAACAATTTTCTTCAAATTTGTTTATTCAAAACCCTTGATTCCTCGGTGTGGCAGGGAATATGCGGGGTATGTCTAACAGTGAACACACACATATCTGCAATACAGTCATATGCATATTACTGCTTTATTGATCGCAACGTAAACAATTATGGGTACTAATTACCATGCTATCAGCTACAGCCAGCACAACAGTGTATGTCATTTAATTGGCAAGTGATCCTAAGATACACATGTGCAATTTACTGCAGCTCAAATATGCCATAAATGCAAATTACTGTTAAATGTTTGTGCCTTCAGCAGAAAAATTATGGATTCGGAGGACTGCGATTTTATCAGTCTTAATGCCAGTGAATATCAGAGAATGTGAGAAGCTGTAATGTATTTAAAGTTTCGTAAGCCACCGACGGCTCACAGCGGGAAGTTATATGAAAAAAAGTACGTTAAAGCGAGAAACACTAAACCCCACGTTTAAGGTATGAAGCTTAGTGGTGCCGTAGCGACAGGTTTAAACTAAACCACAAGTTCCAGGTATGGAGCTTAGTGATGCCGTAGCGGCAAGTTTAAACTAAACCATAAGTTCCAGGTACGGAGTTTAGTGATGCCGTAGCGGCAAGTTTAAACTAAACCATAAGTTCCAGGTACGGAGTTTAGTGATGCCGTAGCGGCAGGTTTAAACTAAACCACAAGTTCCAGGTACGGAGTTTAGTGATGCCGTAGCGGCAGGTTTAAACTAAACCACAAGTTCCAAGTACGGAGCTTAGTGGTAACATAGTGGCAGGTTTAACACTAAACCACAAGTTGCAAGCAAGAAGCTTAGTGGTAACGTAGCGGCAGGTTTAACACTAAACCACAAGTTGCAAGCAAGAAGCTTAATGGTAACGTAGCGGCAGGTTTAACACTAAACCACAAGTTTCAGGTACGGAGCTTAGTGGTGACGTAGCGGCAGGTTTGACTTTAAACCACAATTTCCAGGTATGGAGCTTAGCGGCAAGGTAGCGGCAGGTTTGACATTAAAAAACCCAAACATTTTGCCCAGGCAGCATATTTATGCGTTACGTATGATTTTAACAACATAGGACGTTATTTGCCTACAGACGGCACCCCCTGGAAAACTCGTTTTGGAAGAAGCTATAGATCTACCGTACTAAGTCTACCGTTGATTACTTTTAGATTTAGTGGCTGTGCCATGGCTTAAGCGGTTATTCGCCGGCCTCTCAGTGCGGAAGCCCTGGTTCGATCTTCTCCAATGCATGAGGTATGTGGTGGATAAAGTGGCACTGTGACAGGTTTTCTCCACATACTTCCGCTTTCCCCCGTATCACTCCACAAATTTCCCATACTCCATCTGTACTCTCACTAGGGCAAACGGGCGAAGCCTGGGAACCTTCCAAAAACTGATGGTTTTTCGGAAATCGGAGGGCATGGACAGAAGATTATATTCAGTCGTCTTCATTCTTCGACGGAATAGTAGAAAAAACGTAAATATTACAGCTACAACACACGCGGTTGCGATATATTGTAGGCATGCCACAGGAAGGCGACGAGAGTTACATAGGTGGGAAGGCAGGGTTAACTACGCGCATGCGCGCTACACTTCCTAGAAATTAGTTATCTCCGATTTCCTTCCCGCATAATGCAGGTAAGTATTGATATTTTCGGGCTAAATAATAGCGTGAATTTCCTCCCACCCTGTCTAACCATCTCGGACGAATTTCGTGGAGTGCCATCACCAGCTGCAGTCGTGTGTCTCATGTCTTGATTCCCATTGTTTATCCTGTGACCGCACTTTAGCAAGCACTTCATACCTCCAGCAAAACGACATACACATTTAGACACAAAGCCCTTCATGGCAAGAACTAACCTCTTGTGGTCTTTAAACGTTAAGAGGTTCTGAAAGTAACCTGACGTCGGTCATTAACCATTTAACGACGAAGCATATCTGTTTTATATAAGGACTCAGTGCATACCGCGCTGTAAACACTCTCCACTTCGGTTATAAAAACCAGTCTCTTGATGTTTTATAAAGCAAAAGTTGCTGTTTGTTCTGAGATCCGTACAAAACACATAAAAGCAACGTGGGCAACACGTAGAATTTTTTAATGTTAAACCTGGTCGTATGTAAAGTTACCGCTAGGCTTTAAAAGGTTAAATGTTAACACCGTCGCGGGTGCGAAACCTCCAACAAAACCAGTTGCCACTCTGCTAGCGATGAAAACCATGTGATTACCGACAGTTTTATCAAGTCGTGGGCATGAAAGGTCGTGTGCTATGACAATGCCCACGTGAATGCTGTCGACACAGTTACACTTTCACAATGTGTACTTTCGATAAAATTCGAAATAAGATGGCCGATTCCGGTGGCTGCGCGGTCTAAGGCGTTGGCATGGGGCCGTTCGATTGCTGGGATTGCGGGTTCGAATCCTGCCAGGGCATGGAAGTCTCCTTCGAGTATCCTGTATTGTCAGGTAATGGACTCTGCAACGAGCTAATCCCTCGTCCAAAGCAGTCCTACCGAGTGTGCGTGTGTGTGCGCGCGTGTGTGTGTGCGCGTGCGCGCGTGTGTGTGCGCGTGTGTGTGCGCGTGCGCGCGTGTGTGTGCGTGTGTGTGTGCGTGTAGGTGCGTGCGTGTGTGTGCGCGCGTGTGTGCGCGTGTGTGCGCGTGTGTGCGTGCGCGCGCGAGTGTGTGTGCGTGTGTGTGCGTGTGCGTGCGTGAGTGTGTGTGTGCGTGTGTGTGCGTGTGTGTGTGTGTCCATTGAGCTTAATGCAGTGCAACAATAACCCTCTACACCTATAATGAGTAGACAGAAGAGGTCAGAATAAGAAGGAAGGTAGGAAGGAAGGAAGGAAGAAAGGAAGAAAGAAAGAAAGAAAGAAAGAAAGAAAGAAAGAAAGAAAGAAAGAAAGAAAGAAAGAAAGAAAGAAATAGCACCGTTTCGATAAAATTCGAAGGCACGAGATGTAACATATAACTTGGGTTAATTAACCGTACTAAGACCGAGTGGCAGTTTTGCTATGAAAGTTGATAAATCCACGAACGCCACCGGTCCGTTCCGCTTCCATCCGAGCAGTGCCAGCTGAATGCACTCTGTTGTGGCCGGTTGCCCGTTAGTCGGTCTCGGCCACGGTTTGCCTCTTCCGATGGTCCCGCCCTATTGCCTGTCCGACGGAGGGACAACTCCACCAGTACCCTTGAGCCTCTTGCCCCCCTTTCCAGCCAGGTCGAATAACCATCACGGCGTAGGTAAGACTATGGTGGAGTAACAGGATGGGGCTGGGTGTTCACTAGTTCGGAATCAAACACTGGCTCACCAAGCCTACAATATAAAATATATAAAAATCCCGAAGTAGTCTACATACAGACAATCGGTCTGATCGACAGTCCGATAACTATCTATCATACAGCATTGGTCGGTTACAGCCATACACACCCTACAGCAGGCGAGCACTGTAGCCTGCAGTCCTACAAACATTTCATTTAGCCCACATTTGAAGCTGTCACAGCAATGCTGATGTTGGGTCCAGTCTACTGCGATATGACGCCGTGCAGATCGATTAGAGTCAACCCGTATTTCTGCGGAGCTTTTCTCTCTCTGTGGCGCAAGCTAGTGAAAAGCTACTTCTTTAGTTAACATCTTTATACTATAACGGAAAAACCCCGATCACACATTGAACGAATACACAATACCAAGTCCATTTTCGTATACGCTTTACTTAGAAATAAAGGTAAAGGTTCACCCAATAACAGGCCCTGAGGGCCCAAGAGGGGGAATAGAGGTATAGCTCTGCCCGTTCGTGAACCTCGGCACGAGGAGGGGATGGGGTGGCTAGCCCCACGCCCCGGCCGCTTTTACCCCCGGGAAAGAGACCCACTACGCATTGTACAGGAGGCTGGGCGGGCCCCAGGGCCGGTCAGGACGGCTGCGGAAAATCTCGCACCCACCGGGATTCGATCCCCGTACCGTCCAGTCCGTAGCGAGTCGCTATACGGACTGAGCTATCCCGGCCCCTCGCTTTACTTAGAAATGTGGCGTTAATAAAATGTATAAATTCTGTCAATATACAGCAAAACCATGGACTACGAATACTTCCTGACGAGGAACAAGCAAGAAAATTTTTAAATATGCGTATGTGTAGACCATAAAACCTTTCATTTGTTACATCTGTAATCCCCCAAAAAATATCTCATGCTTTTATACCGAATGTAGCAGAGTGGCGACAGCCCATGTCTCAAGTGAACGTTGAATGCTGTATAGGAGAAATCAACGGTCGCCTACGGCGGCATTATTTGAGACAAAATGTCTGAAACTAGGCCTGCACGGCGTGGGTAGATTCCCTTAACGCTCGTGGCGCCGGTCGGGGAAAACATAGAGATCCGTCAAGAACACGAGTCTCTGTCACTGCATGACTTTCTTTCCACGGGTCGCCATTTGTTCGGTGTTTCGTGTATAAAAAGTCTGTAGTCAAACGTATGCACAGCTCTAACCACACAGAGCACTACAGAGAATAAATGTACTATTTCACACGCACAAAACACGACTGCACTTCAGTCTAATGCACTTTAATTGGAATAAATCAGTTACTGGTCACGAGCAAAGGACGGTCTGCTCTTCCCTGCCTATAACCCTGCCAAAGTCAACTGCAATCCCCACAGTCACTTAATTAGAACAAACCAACAATTAAGCACAAAATTCACAAAGTTACATTTACACTGGGCCGATCCCAGTGGCCGCGCGGTCTGAGGCGTAGGTCTGCGGCCGAGCGCTTGCTGGGATCGTGGGTTCACATCCCACCGGGGGCATGGATGTTTGTGTCTTGTGTGTGTTTGTGTTGTCAGGTAGAGGTCTCTGCGACGGGCCGATCCCTCGTCCAGAGGAGTCCTAACGACTGTGGTGTGTGTCTGAGTGTAATCAAGTGAAAAACACAAACCTCGACACCTACTGTCAGTAGGTAAAGCAGGTAAGGACTACGAAACGAAACGATATTTACACTGACCTTATCCCTACATGTTTCAATGGACATGCCGTCATCTTCAGGGGATACAAAGTGTTGCAGGTGCCAAAGCATCAGGGAGTGTAAATTCTTCCTACATGCATCAAACCTGGTCTTTAATAAAAGCTTAGAAGCGAGCCACATATCGATGTAAAATCAATTAACTATTCTCTATCACGTTACACCGTGTTTGTTCTAACCCACAATCATTAATTTCACAGGACTGATAGGGAAGTCTAGTATCACAACTATTGGGTTTCTAGGTGTGAAGTCACAGGAGATGTGGCTGACTGCTAGGGCGGCAGGACAAATCTTCGCCTATGGCAGCCAATGTGTATATATGGTATATACATACAACAAAAACATATTAAATAACAGAGATAAAATCATGGCAAATAGAATGCCCCTTACATTCCCAACCAACACGACTCCATTCACCTCAGTTTTAATAATAACATAATACTCTTGACGTTGTTGGTGGTATTCATTTTTATTGTATATTTGTTTGTACTTTGGTGTACAACGCTTTTAGTAACTCAAGACTATAACATTGAATTATGAATTCCAACGGTTGTGCAGGGGTATACATTCGTAGTACAATTTTTCTAGAGAAACTTAAAAAACATACCATTATTATTGTTAATAGAATTATTATTCTGTCCTTCCACATGTCATCTTTCGCAACTTCAATTACTTGTGGTAACATAAACCCGCTTTCGTAAAGATGGTATCAACTTTAGGCTTATGTTTAAAAAAAATATGCGGAATCATCCGAAATCAAAAAAACTATAATAACATAACTATAATTCTATAAAATAATGTATAATGTAGTGTAAAACTTTGAAAACTGGATACTAAACAGGCCGTACGTGGAACAGAAGTGGCAGAGATGAAATTCCTTAGAAGCTTAGCTGGCCATAAATTAAGCAGTCACATACAGGCATATAATACTCACATCAGGGCACAATTTGAACATCAGCCCAGTGTTGCCACTATTTTTACAGCTGCGCAAACCTGCTAATGCTCCAAGCAGAAAATTTTTACACGACCTGACGACCGCGCGGCACTTTAAATTTTTCTTGTGAAATGCATAATAAGAATATTTACAACGAAAATTAAAAAATTCCAGCTGCGCGGCAACAATTCAGTGTGCGCGGCAGCATTTCAGTTACTGCGGAGCCCGACAGCCGCGCAGCTTAGAGGGAACATAGCAGCAGCCCCCTCGTAAGTACGATAGAACACTGAACACGTGACTAATATGAACACAGTTTAAGGAAGAAAAAGAGAATCGAATTCCATATATACCACCAGAACAGAAGCCAATGAAATGTAGGCCGCGCTAAACTCAGATTTGGGTGGGTTGCTTCCTCAAAAAGCAACGGGCCAAAACCCCAAGAAAATGGATTTTTTAAGCCGGGGATGATTATTGTTAGAATTTCAAAAAGTAGCAGGAAAATGGACAATAATTTATTAAACAGTGACGTTAAAATATTTAACCATATTCACGATAATACAGCTATTATTAGGGTCATCAAATAGAGGAAATTTCGACGAACAGACAGACACGTAGCACGCAGGGATGGGTGAGATATCCAATCAAAACTTTAATCGAACAGCCTGAGCGTACGAGACCTCTTTAAAAAGCAGGGAGTTGATGAGAAGATAATATTAAAATTGATATTGCACAAAGAAGACACAGTGTGGATGGTAATCAACTGGCTCAAAGTAGGTCCGATGGCTATTTTAAGCACAATAATGGAGTTCGGTTTCCATAAAAGGCCAGCTAAACCATTACCAGCGTCTCTGCCAGCTGTTCCAGTAGTTTTTTTTTTTTTTGACAATTCCCTAGAATGATAAACTAAGAATATGAGTTGACAACACGGATAAGAAAAAAAATGCTGACATGTTGCTCCCAGCAGCACAAATACGGACTATTCTGTGACGTCCATTACTTTCCAGAGGGAAATAAAGTCCACAAGCAAGTTCTCGGGGCGAAGAAGCAGAAATAATGTGACAGATGAAAGCAGATCAAGATATGTGCCCATTCTGGCGTTAAGTGTCGCATGCAGCTCCATTATCAGCACTCGCCGAGTTAATGCTGTGATCAAACCTGTCCAGCAAAGTCCTCGCACATGTCAAAAGTGTGTTAACCGTTTAAAGCCTAGCGGTAACTTTACACACGACCAGGTTTAACATTAAAAAATTCTACGTGGTGCCCACATTGCATTTATGTGTTTTGTACGGATCTCAGAACAACCAGCAACTTTTGCCTTATAAAACATTAACAGACTGGTTTTTATAACCGAAGTGGAGAGTGTTTACAGCGCGGCACGCACTGAGTCCTTATATAAAACAGATACGCTTCGTCTCTAAAGGGTTAACCTTTTAAAGCCTAGCGGTAACTTTACGTACCACCAGGTTTAACATTAAAAAATTCTACGTGGTGCCCACATTGCATTTATGTGTTTTGTACGGATCTCAGAACAACCAGCAACTTTTGCCTTATAAAACATTAACAGACTGGTTTTTATAACCGAAGTGGAGAGTGTTTACAGCGCGGCACGCACTGAGTCCTTATATAAAACAGATACGCTTCGTCTCTAAAGGGTTAACCTTTTAAAGCCTAGCGGTAACTTTACACACGACCAGGTTTAACATTAAAAAATTCTACGTGGTGCCCACATTGCGTTTATGCGTTTTGTACGGATCTCAGACCAAACAGCAACTTTTGCCTTATAAAACATTAACAGACTGGTTTTTAAAACCGAAGTGGAGTGTGTTTAGAGCGCGGTACGCACTGAGTCCTTATATAAAACAGATACGCTTCGTCTCTAAAGGGTTAACCTTTTAAAGCCTAGCGGTAACTTTACGTACCACCAGGTTTAACATTAAAAAATTCTACGTGGTGCCCACATTGCATTTATGTGTTTTGTACGGATCTCAGAACAAACAGCAACTTTTGCCTTATAAAACATTAACAGACTGGTTTTTATAACCGAAGTGGAGTGTGTTTACAGCGCGGTACGCACAGAGTCCTTATATAAAACAGATAAGCTTCGTCTTTAGAGGGTTAATGCTAGCAGACGGTAGTATTCATTCATGGTTTATCATGCCCATAAACTTACTGTCAAATTCCATACAAAATTCTACAGTCGAAAAATGGACGGAGTCACATACAAGAGCCAAGCAAACTATGTAAAGAATAAGGCATTTGAACGTGCATGTAATACACCATCTGCGCCTGATACAGATGATCAATAATGGGCGTCTGCATGTTCCAGATGACGTCTCAGTACTTCAACACAACACGCAACAGAGTGCAGCAAAATGTATTAGTTCTCTGTAATTCTGAACCTTGTGACAGACAAATTTATCCACTACCTATGAAAAAGTTGCGACAATACGTACAGGAAGAAACCAGGAAATTTCACTTCCGTTTCAGATACTTCAAAATTTTGAAGTTATTTCTGAAAATTGCCAAAAGGAAAAATGTAACACTAACGCATGAAAAATTGTCGGCTCTACAGGGTGATTCAGGAAAGGTCCACCATACAACGTGTGGATATTAATCAAGTGACTGTAACACAGGTATTTTTTATAATTCAAATACAAGGGCATTTCAGTCAACACTACTTAGTTTCTGGGAGACAGAGTGATTGCATGCTTGCATTTCCGTCCATATAGGTTAGGTCATCATTAGGCCAAACAGAATACATTGCGAGGAATATTGATTCGTGGTTTCATGGTTTTATATATAAGTACATAACAAAATAAATTTAATATAGGAGATGTCCTAAAATTTCCAGTACTCAAATTTTATAAGCTTATTACATGAAACAGTTTACACTTACTTATCTGCATATGACATACACACAAAAAGATACCACAATGTTTCTACGAATCAATTTTAAAACTACTTTAATACAACACAAACAAAAAACACTATGTGACTTTAGTATTCAGAATCATAAGATACAAAATGTAAAAACCATGTGACCCACAAGATTTATATATATATCTAAAAGCATTGTTATTTGCCGGCTATTTTCAATATGTTATGTTGGCCTATTGATGTTATTACCCACACAAGGGCTGAAATGTGCAATCACCTTCCCATCCAATAACTTCTGTATAGTGAGATGCGTTTGCGTTTGACAGTCCTTATGATTTTTCCTCTCAAAGAATTCGGCCCACATGTTGTCAGGCCCGCAAGTACGCAATTTTCCCCATTTTATTTTCTCGCCTGTCAGAAATTCGCTGCTACCAAAAATAGCTTCAATCGCACAGTGCAATATGTTGATAAAAGTTTGCATAATAAAAGACGCTCGTGGATTTCATGATGAAGTTCGTATCTGACGAAGCACAATAGGGCAGCTTGATATTGTCAATATCGATTCGTCGCCATGAAACGAGAAAATCGGGCTCTGGCATAAACGAACCAAAGTGTGATGTTCAACATCTGCCGCCATAGTTAATGAATATTTTAGATGTGTTATTTGACAAAGGAGTTTTGTAACAAACTTATGGTCTTTGCCTCCGAGCTCAAGTTTATTCATTTTTCAGAAGCAGATCTTATAGAAATTTTGGCAATTTTGTGATTTATTCCTGTTTTTGCCACCACGAGACAAACTTCGAAGTGTTATTCCGTTACAGTCTCTGAAGCAGTAATTTCTTTTAACTTCAGTTAGAAAAAATTCACTTGATGTAGCAACAACATTTTGCCCTGTGTGAAAGTTTTGCAGGTTCACAGACATATTTGCCGTCACTGAGAAACGTAAAATACACAAAAGATTACGACTTCCCTCCTTGCCAGTCCAAAATTCGCATAATCCTCGGAAAGTTTTTTTTTTTTTAACTCTTCCAAAAGTACGCATTTTTCACATAATTTCCCGTCGTTCTTACTATGTCCATTTCCTTGTCACATCGTCACTTTCATCCTCACTGTTAAAATGTGACTGTTTTACAATGTCTGCGTCCTCTCACAGCAGTCCACAGATATTTCACAGCAGTCCACAGATATTTCACAGCAGTCTACAGATATTTCACAGCAGTCCACAGATATTTCACAGCAGTCCACAGATATTTCAAACTACAGGGAGAAACATGAAATGTAATTTTGTCGTAATTTAATGGCACCTGTAGTTTTGTATGGGTGTGAAACTTGGTCTCTCACACTGACGGAGGAACAAAAACTGAGGGTGTTCGAGAATAGGGTGCTGAGGAGGATATTTGGGCCTAAGAGGTACAAGGCGACAGGGGAGTGGAGAAAATTACATAACGAGGAACTTAATGACTTGTACTCACCACCGAATATTATTCGGGTAATCAAATCGAGAAGAATGAGATAGGCGGGGCACGTAGCATGTACGGGGGAAAAGAGAGGTGCATACCGGATTTTGGTGAGGAGACCTGAGGGAAGGCGACCACTTGGGAGACCCAGGCGTAGATGGGAGTATAATATTAAATGGATTTTCAAGAAGTGGGATGGGGGCATGGACTGGATTGAGCTGGCTCAGGATAGGGACATGTGGCGGGCTCTTGTGAATGCGGTAATGAACTTCCGGGTTCCCTAAAATGAGGGTAATTTCTTGACTTGCTGAGAAACTGTTAGCTTCTCAAGAAGTCCTCTGCTCCATGGAGTTAGTTAGTTAGTTAGTTAGTTAGTTAGTTAGTTAGTTAGTTAGTTAGTTAGTTAGTTAGTTAGTTAGTTAGTTAGTCAGTCAGTCAGTCAGTCAGCCACTCAGTCAGTCAGTTAGTTAGTTGGTTGGTTGGTTGGTTGGTTGGTTTGTGTGTTTCTTTGTTTGTTAGGTAGTTAGTTTAATGGCACCGGTAGATAAAACAGACGAACGGCAGTTTGTCAGAACATTCAGTCGTAGTGGGTCTGCCTGGGTGCTACGAACACTGACTGACACGTTTAAGTAGCTGACTCAGCACTATGTCACAAGCGTGCAGTAGTAGTAGTAGTAGTAGTAGTAGTAGTATATCCTTTTTTCCATTACGAACAAATGGCACTTTTGAAGTATCTCCGTCTGACTCTACCGCCCGCCAACCCCTTAACCTCACTCCGTGTTTTGCCGCATTTTCCTGCTTCCTCCAAAACGGTCCTTTCCCGTGTTTGCTTTGATCTTCATCTCCTTCTAGCTTCCTGCAGATTCCAGTCCAACACCAGCATGGATACCCGTACGCTATTCTGAGTCCAAAATATTTTTACGGCATTATTCCAGATAAATACATTTTGTAATATATTAAAAATATACAATAAAGTATTTTTCCTCCTTACAAGAGCAACACAATACTGTCGCGGACCGCTGGATGTCCAAGGACTATAATTTGAAAAGTACTGCTCTAACTGACATCACGATAGGTAGGCAACATGGCGACCAGCTATGCGTCTCTGAGTGGCTGTTACAATATATACACTTCCGTCCTTCATACAAAAATGCCGATAACTGTCAGATTTTACGATCTCGCACTGATGACGAAGGAAAAAAATTCTTCTCAAACGTGCCCATCTACCTATATCTACTACACTGAGCGGCATCACACCTCACAGGTAGTAATCATCATATTACCTGGGCTGAGAATCCCATCTCTCACAAATTTAGGTTCAAATGTGTACGTTCGTACAGCAACATATAGGTTTTAATCTCTTATTCTATTGTCAACACAAATTAAACGTGACACGGTATTGTAAACATATTTAAAATATTGCATTAACTCCTTAAGTGCCCAGGAATTACTTTACACGTCACAAGATTTTACACTCAAATATTATACGTTCTGCCCACACAGTGTATTTATGTGTTTTGTGTGGATCTAAAAAAAAAACAGCGATTATTTCCCTATACAGCATTAACTGAATGGCGTTTATAACCGATCGAGTCTACAGCGCGATACGAACTGAATCTTTAAATGTAATTCAGGCTAATCTTAGTTTTTAAGGGGTTAATGTCCATCAGACATTTCAAAAGAGCTCTAGAGTTTAACATAAATAAAACACGAACGTGTTTACTGTGATACAAGGATCTTCCAAAATTCTGAGAATGTCAACAGAGATTCAAGGTGACAAAAATTATTGAACTGTTACACACTAGTAACGAACATAACCTGTATACAAGTGTGTGCTAATAAAATTACTACTCACAATAATAAGACTGAAGAATCACGTGCCATTTCAGCGATCGCCTGATACAGAAACGTCGATCACAAAATACGCTTATTGTAAGAGAACTGGCACTAATACAGAGGGTCCCAGGAGGAATCTGTCACACATCGTGAGAACGTTCCATAGGTTAATCTACGTCGATGTAACCACACATACTCATACCCGCAGCTGCACTGTTACGGAGATAATAACGCGAGAAAATGCGGTCTTCTTGTGGTTTCACATACTAACTAACTAACTAACTAACTAACTAACTAAACTAAGTAAGTCCATGGAGAAGAGTCATTCCTAAGAAGCTAAGAGGTCCTCAGCTAGTCAAGAAATTCCCCACATTTTATGGAACCCGAAGTTTTATTACCGCATTTACAACAGCCCCCACCTGTCCCTATCCTGAGCCAGCTCAATCCAGTCCATGCCTCTCATCCCACGTTTGAAGATCCACTTTAATATTATCCTCCCATCTACCCGTGGGTCTCCCAAGTGGTCGCCTTCCCACAGGTCTCCCTACTAAAATCCTGTATGAACCGCTTCTATCCCCATACGTGCTACATGTCCCGCCAATCTCATTCTTCTCGATTTGATTACCCGAATAATACTTGGTTATCAGTACAGGTTATTAAGGTTCTCGTTATGTAGTCTTCTCCACTCCCCTGTCGCCTCGTCCCTCTTAGGTCCAAATATCCTTCTCAGCACCCTATTCTCGAACACCCTCAGTCTTTGTTCCTCCCTCAGTGTGAGAGACCAAGTTTCACATCCATACAAAACAACAGGCAAAATCATACTTCTGTGTACCCCAATCTTTGTATTTTTGGATAGCAACCTGGAAGACAAAAGATTCTGCACCGAATTATAACAAGCATTCCCCGACTTCAATCTGCTCTTAATTTCTTCATGAATGGAGTTTCGATTCTTTAGGATTGTTCCCAGATATTTGAAAGTATTTGTTAACCATATTGTATCAGTCATTCAATGCGCATGCCCCAGCCAAAACAAGCCATACAGAAGGCAGTGAACTATATGACTGATTTGAAACACTAGGGACGATTTTTCCGCAATTATTACGCTGTTTTCTCGCTGAATTAATATCTTTAAGTTACTAGTATGTTAATTATATATAAAGTACAGCCCTTAACATTACAGGAACCACAATTTCCTCCTCATTTTAATATGTATTTTGTGCTCAAGAAATATATAACAATCCCCATTCTTTAAAACCTATCTCGCCATTATCTCCGTAACCGCTCAACTTCGCATAAAGGAACTTCTAGTTATATCAACGTAAATTAACCTACCAACAGTATCCCGAAGTGTAGCAGAATCCTCCCGGAACACTCTGTATATAGCCTTACGAATAACGTAAATAACCGTCAAAAATTCCTGGAACATTTAGTGGGGCCACTAATCGTCAGACTGCCTCGACGTGTACATCGTTACATCTCAAGACAGTTTCCCACTGTCCTAAACAGGCGTTAATCACCAAACAGAGTGGACACCTGCAGACTTTGGACTACGAGTTTCTGTTGTTGGGTACCAGAGTGACAGGCACCTCATTATACTTTATTAATTGTAATTATTGAATGTCTTCTTATCTCCTGACGATGACCGTATCTTTAAAAATTCACTGTAACTTTTGGACTTCTGGTGGAGCATGCAGTTGAGGTCGCAATATGTACCACTTAGTGGCACATATTGCGACCACTTAGTGGCACATATTGCGACCACTTAGTGGCACATATTGCGACCTTCCACCCCTGTACCCTAGGAGAGCAGATCGTTGCCAGTTAAAATACTCGTATATGTTCCCACGCGTGTGGTGACTCACGTCCCTCTGCAGTTATACTGTATCTGAAAGCGTGCAGAGAGTAACCTCTTCCAGCAATAAAGCCCCTATATCAGCCACTTGGATTCTTCGATTACTAACAACCCCGAGATCCCCCTCACCTACCGCTCGGCTAAGGACTTGGGGAATACAAGACACATAAGTGATATCACATGTGCGATGCGGTCGGGGTTTCTACACGGTCATCCTGACCCCGCACTCACACTGACCGAGAAGGTTACGCGGTACTGTGTGCTGACGGAGCGTTGTTCGTTGTGGGGCTTTTGCCTCCCTGAGTCGTCGCTCGAGACGCTTCATCCGGCCGCCAAGGGCAGCAGGAGATGGCGGCAGCAGCCGGCAGCCAAGGGCAGCAGATCAAGGGGAAGCAGCCATGCAGACGCCTTCGCAGTGTGTCTTGCTGAAGGTAGTGAAACACATTTCTTTGCAAAAGGGTGAAAGCATTGTTCGCCTACGTAATGTGTCTCTCTATTATAAACCTCGCTTCAAAAATGTGTAATCTGTTAGCGGTTTTTGGAAGACAGTAAGTCTAAATAATTTCCAACACCAGTCAGTTCTTTCCTCACCAGTTCCCTATTGCATTCTATGTCTGCCAATGTGTCATTTAATGCCTCCAAAGTGGACTTCACTACCTAAACCTGTTGCTTAAGACGTTCCCTGTTATTCTCTGAGTTCTCCGCAAAGCGATGTACTTGTTCGTCACAGCGTGCTGGCATCATCCTTGTCCAAAGTACCAAACAAAACCTTACTAATTTCCCCCATGAAATTTAGAAAGCCCCATCTCAATCTAGAGTTACAGTCGTCTCTCCCAATAATTTCTGTAACTAAACCGGTCTGTAAATAATTGCTTAAATTTACTGCATCCCATCCATTTATTTACTTCTCTGGAGTTACACAACATTACAACGTAATCAATATAGACGCCCATGGACCCGGTATTGGTGTCGCCCTCCTCGAGGTTGACATAAACTGTTGTCTTCCATACAATGCTGTAGAGCCCACAATGCCCATGTCGACATAACACAAGCCCGGCGATCCCTCGAACTCCTCAATATGAAATTCCCACTCTCCAGCGCTTCCCCTTGCAAACAACAACCAAAATGCTGCCACAGTGGCCGATTCACACTACGCGTCACATCACCGTGACGTCAGAATGGTCTGTATTCACAGTGTCCGTCGTATTCCGTCACCTTCCAGGACAGCATGTGACAGTTTCGGAGGCTTGTGAATATTTTCATCAAATATATGGCGCCATTAGTTTTCTCAAAGACAATGCGTAGCAATAGCATTGACGTTAGATGAAGAAGAGACAAATGCTGCTCTCAGTGACAAAATAAGCGTGTATGGGTTCACAAGTACTTCAGAAGGCGATTACTGGCCTTTTTACAACTCTGCACATGTTCGTCCCCAAACTTTTTCATTCCACACACTGTCACTGCACTTCTTATTCGACGTGTCATGAAATTCTTCACATTAGCCACAAATTCTGTTAATTTTTAACGCATTTTTGAAGACAAAAACAAACGACACTACTCGCAAGCAAAGACTCAAAGTGTAGTGGAGGAGACGCAAGACTGTTCACACTGTCGGAATCGGGCGTGCACACACAGGTCGGAGGCGTTGCGTCACGCCAATCATTCTCGGTCAGCAACACAGACGGGACGGACACGTTCCTGTCAGTGTGAACAACCCCCTTTAATTACGCATGAGAAAATTTTACTGAACGGTGATGCATAGTGTGAGTCGGCCATCAGCCAGTATTTCCTCGTAATTTTCTATGACTGAAAGACACAAGTAGCTACCTGAATTTCTATCCTAATTGGATACTTTAACTATTAGCTCATTGCTGCTGACTGGTCGTCCCGTATTTTGAGTGGCGGGGAGTGATCTTCATTATTCCTCTAAAAAATTGTTTTAGTCTATTTACGTGCACCTGGAGGACGGGGCGGCCCCTTCTGGTTGGCGGCAATAACCCTGTCTGTGGTTAACACCTCACACGGGCCTATCCACTGTACATTCAATTTCTTCGACCTTGCCCGTTGTACAATTCATCTCCCGCCTGCAATACTACGTCTGCGGTTTTTTGTCGTATTCCATCCCGCATCGGTTGTCATTACAGATTAGCCAGTTCCGCGCTATCTCATGAAAAACTTTCATGGGGTTTTTCAATTCGCTGACATAATCCTCCTAATTATACACGATTCAGGTTTCCGCCGCGATGTTGAATAGACTTGCGCTCTTCTGGGTTGTTACGCTGCTTCGAGTGGTAATACTTTACCGATGTTTCGGGACAATGTATCGGTCCCATTTTCAAGGGTGAAGAAGTCCAATGATTGGACTTCAATGGAGTTCATTGGACTTCTTCATCCTTGAAGATGGGACCGATACGTTGTCCCGAAACGTCGGTAAAGGATTACCACTCGACGCTGCGTAACACCCCAGAAGAGCGCAGATCTATTTATACCTTGCGGTGGGTTTCTCCTGTGGTGTGGACGGTAACTGTGCCTTGTGACTGTACAGTATTTCGAATAGGCTGTACCCCGTAGACAGGTGGCGTCGTGACGCTGTACATATAGTTTGCAAAGAGTAGCCATTCGTCCCAGTCCCTTTGGTCATCCCAGACAGCGTCGGAGGTATTCAATGAGAACTCAGTGTTCGGTTGGATTCGGGGTAAAACGCTGTGGTCTGGAGTTTCTTAACCCTCGGTAGTTTGCCAGTTCGTTTAAACAGCCCACTTAAAAAGTTTGAACCCTGGTCGGTCAATATCACGTCGGGTGTACCAAATTTAAGCACCACGTTGCGCATAAATTCCCCCGCTACAGTTTTCACCTCCTGATTCGGAATCGGAAGGGCTGCTACGAACTTTGTTATCTCATCTTGGAAAGTAATAACGTAGCGATTCCCTTTATTCATTACAGTAGTCAGCCCCACAATGTCTGGTTCACATTTATCAAACGGTCTGTTAGCAGTGGTAGTAATTTCCATTGTTGCTTTCTGTCTGGGTCCTAAGTTCAAATTCAACTCGCAACTTCTACATTTCTTTATAAAATCCTCTATTTCGTGCTTTATGTTCTGCCACTCGTAACTTTATTTCCCTGTATGTTTTGTTCATCCCCCGGTGCCCGCCTACCGGTGATTCGTGAAACTCATATAAAATCGTAGCTTTGATTTCCTAATAAGCTAATTGTGTTCGTTTTTCCCCTGATGCCCCCCATACCCTGGGTTCGGCTGCACACGCGGTTCAATACGTCAGCATTCGTACTAATCGCGCCCTTTTTCAACACGACCTCACAGTCACAGTCCTCCAGTTTTATCCTCCGTCTTAGCAATCTGGATCCCGGATCTTTCACCCTCATGATCCGGGCGTGCGGTTTCTGATGCGTTACTACTGTGCATTTCCTACCTTACAAATATGGCCGGAAATATCGCATCGCTCACGCAATAGCCAAAAGTTCCCTTTGCGTGGTGCTGTAATTTTTTCTGCCTTCTTCAGGGTAAGGCTAGCATGAGCTATGGGAAGATTGTTCCCTATTTCCCACTTCTGAAAGTACCGCCCCTGCCCCCGCCCCCTATGTCTTCATTACTGGCGCGTTGTCAGGACAAAGCTGCGGCTGTAATCTGGACACTTCAAAATTGGTGGTCAGATCAGCTTGCCCTTTACGGTAGGAAACGCCTCTTCCTGTTCAATAGTCCGTTACTTACTGATATCCTTGGTTAGGAGTTTGTGTAGAGGAGTTGTTAGCGTATTACACACAGGAACAAAACACTTGTAGTAGGTCACCAATCCAAGGAAACTTTTACGTATCCTCACGTTTTGAGGTGTCGGAAATTCCTATATCGCTTCCATATTAACGGCTTCAGTTAAGACCCCTTTCTCTAAAATGACGTGACCGAGGTAGCAAATCTCTTTCCGAACGAATTCATACTGTTCTGGCTTCAATTTTAAGTTGCGCCTCCTAACTCTGTCAAATAACCGCCTCAATTTGTTGTCACGTTCTGCTAATGATTTGGTATACACAACAATATCATGAAGGCACACAAAGCAACGCGACACTTTTAATCCAATCAGCACAACGTTCCTCGTCCTGTGGAAAGTATCTGGGGCCGTCTTTAACCCAAATGGGAGGCGCTTGTACTCCCAAAGCCGTTTTAGCTCCGTCCCCTTCCTCCATTTCTATATGGTGGTACCACATCTATGCAAGAAAAGTATTTCGACTGACCCAACTGATCTAAAATCTCTGTGACGTCAAATAAAGCGTACGCGTCACCCACTGTTTTCTCGTTCAGTTTTCTGTAGCCTGTAACCAACCTCCACCGTTTTCACCATTCCCGTCCGTCTTTTTCGCGATTATGAGTGATGGACTGTTCCAGGGAAAGCTGCTTTACGTTATTACTCGATTTTCTTACGCTCTCCTACCTGTTTCCTGACCCCGTGTCTCTGCGATTCAGGTGAACTGTACGAAAACGAGTTCACGGGTTCCGTAACCGGTTCCAGTCATGTCTCATGTTTAACTGCCGTGGTGCTACTCAGTGTCTCCACAGGCAAGTATATTATACCCTGACAGGCCAAATATGTTTTCTCGATTTTTCTTCCTTCTTTTAAGTGTTACAAACTTAACCTTTCAAAAGCTGCCCAGGACGGTCAGTATAGCGCCCCTCACTGTTTTCTCCCGGCTGATCTACTGTGGCCCCAGCCCAACTCCCACCACTTTAACACGGGTTCATCTATTTCTACCTTTCACTCGCAGTGCTCAGTATACCGGTTATAGCATAACACTGCTTTACTTTTGTCACTGCCCCCCTCCACTCCCCCCCACCCCACGCCCTAGATATACTACCTGGGTTTCTTGCTCCGCCATGACATATTGGTCACGGGTCTGTCCAGCTACAGGTAACTTGACCACCACTTCTGCTCTACTGGGTATCACTAAACTTCGACCTACTCGGCACGTACCCTCTTTGCTACCTGCCAGTACCCTCTTGTGAATCTTACTGCTGCCTTTCCCAGTCGGCAGTCCCTGACTCGTAACTAATTTGGCGCCTGTGTGTGCAAAATATCGCCCCCTCATATCCCAACACACGGAAAAGCTGTCTGTCTGTTAACCAGCTGAAACACAGACGGGATGTCCATGTAATCTTCACACAGAATGGCTTGCACTGTCCCAAGTGTCTCAATTGTGGGGCCGTTTATGATTTTCACGGTAACCGTGCCTTTATCTGACTTGACTTGGCTTGTATCTACTGCCGTGTCCACAGGAAACAAGTTTCTTGGCATTACTAATACCTGCGTTCACTATAATGCATTCATTGCTCGTTTTCTGTCCGCTGCCTACTGTTCACTGATCCAGTGCTAGGTCTATCGCTCGCAGGAGGTCTACCCTCGATTCTCGTTTCGGTAAATTACACTTTCCTTCTGGAATTTCTGGGTTTCGCATATTCCCTAGCAATGTGACCTGTCTCTCAACAACTGTAGCATTTAATGTCACCTTTTCGCTGTCCCTGCGATTTGGGGGGGGGGGGGTTCTCCATGTATTTTGAGACCATATCCTGTTAAGTCTGGCATTTTCCCTACCCTTTAACCTTTTAAAGCCTAGCGGTAACTTTCTGTACCAAGAGGTTTAACATTAAAAAATTCTACGTGGTGCCCTCATTGCGTTTATATGTTTTGTACGGACCTCAGAACAAACAGCAACTTTTGCCTTATAAAACATTAAGAGATTGGTTTTTATAACCGAAGTGGAGAGTGCTTACAGCGTGATACACACTGAGTCCTTATATAAAACAGATACGCTTCGTCTTTAAAGGGTTAAATAACATTTTTCAACTACATACCTCCGTTTCCAGCAATTGGTACACATTAATTTGCCTATTACGGTCCCCTGCCTGTACCGTTCATTCTTAGAAAAAATTGCGCTTTCCGCCTCCAAGGGTATTTCCGCCATTTCGTCGAACGAATGGCCATTCCTGCTGCAGAATATCGTCTGTATCCTGCCTGAAAGAATCCCTTGCACGCAGCAAATGTTGCTAAGTTTGCCCGCCAAAGCTACAATGCCCACACGTTTCCCGTCCTCACAATCCTGTAAGGAATTTTGAGCTAAGCCGCTGACTATTCTGGACCCACTCAGAAATACTTCCATTCTTCCTCTGCCACGCTCCAAACAGCTGCGCAGCGTCAAAATCTAAAGTACAATTTTCTGTGTACGTATTTTTCAGGAATTTCTCTACGTATGCCCAGTTTTCTAAATTTCAATGTGTTATCGCAGCACCAGGTTTGCCACTGATTCTCATTAGCACAAATTTATATAAAGTATGTCCGAATTTTCCGAGTTTATTACCTCAAACGCGGTATCAACGTTAACAATAAAAGCTAAAACTTCCTTCTTTGCCACTTTAATTGGACTCACTAGCTTCAGTACTTCGCTAACAGGTATATATTCAGGCACGTTTGTGCCTAGTTGATCCCACTCTCATGCAAAAAAACACAACCCGTTGCTCGACAGTGTGCTCCATGCTCAAAGAGGGAACGTTGAGCCGCAAATTGCAGTGACAACCCGCTTTTAGATTCGCTGACGGAAAGCAAGTCGGCTTTCCCAAGAGACGCTCTCTTGCCATTCCCTTTGAGCAAAAATTCTATGAATCCATACATAAACTATGTGACATTCAAGTGTATATCAGAACGACAGGCTGAGTTACATAGTAACTGCTCCTCTGATAAACAAGGGAGAATCCACAGCATACTTTCTTGTACCAATACCAATCCAAACAAACAAGAATAAGATGGTATCCATTACAACAAGACAATCCATTCTGTATTTAGGTCAGGAGCGACAATACTATTATTTCGGTTCGCAACATATTTTAAAGTTCAAGGAAACTGCGTGTAAACAGGGGAAACCTTTGTTATCTAGTTTGGTGCAGGAAGAGTGTGCGGTGAAATTGCTACAGACACGAAAGAACCTACCTGCAAGGTGTGAGACGAACCATATATAGCTAAAAAACACTATACGGACCCAGATCAATGATAATGAATGGAATTACAATGTACCAGGCAGGAAAATGTTACTATATCATGTACGGATAGAGACCCAGTAGACGTTCCGCTAAAAGCAGCTGAGAAATTATTTGCTGCACCAGAAGGTAAGGGCTGCAATAAAACCGCATTATTGCAACCCTTACGGTCTACTGTAGCAAATTCGTCAAGGAAAGGGGAGGAAGTCTTAATACAAGTTAATTTGCAACACGATTGTTGTTAAGAACTAGGAACACGCCTAAATTTAAGCAAACTGAACCGTAAGCTTGCTTTTAAACAAACAGTTCCTGGAGAAATGTATACTATAGCATAAATGTAGAGAAAACACCACGGATACCCTCTTATTGTGTATGTAATTGTTACTGTGACATGTCTATATGTTGTACTCCGTTAAATACTGTCTGTGAGGTCAAAAGGGCACTGTCGAAGAGTGGCAGATGCAATTTCGGCAACAGCGAACCAGGAATCGTCAATTTCGGGCAAAGTTATCAATATGAATATAAAAACTAGTAATGAACGTTTAACATTCAGACCAGAGGAGACCCGTCTGCGTGGTCATAAACCCTCGAGCAACCATGCGTCGGGACCGGAGACGCGCAGAACCAGGCGCCTCCACTCCTCCAGCACATGTTTCTAATTCCGACAAATTTAAGGCGTAAATTAGTCTTTCCCTAAGGGGTAAGTATTGGAAACCTTAGTGATAAGCACTTTAGGGTACTGTACTTTATTAATTGTAACTACCGAATGCTTTCTTTTTTATTGATGATTATTGTACCTTTAGAATTGTACTACAACTTTGGACCATGTAGTTGAGGTTGCAATATGTACCACCCAGTAGTACATAGATTGCACTATGCACGTTGCCTAGTGGTACATAGACCTTCTACCCTTGTACCCTAGCAGGACAGCTCGCTGCCAGTTAAACTGTATGCACTGCCACGAGTGAGCTGATTCGCGTCTTTCTGTGATTCTGCTGTACACTGCATCTGGAAGCGTCGCGAGAGTAACCTCTTCCAGCAATAAGGCCCCTATATCAGCTACTTGGAATCTTCGATCACTAACAACCCCGAACTCCCTCCCCCACCCACCGACTTGGGGATACAACCAACACTGTGTCCCGCAGATCATCTTAGTCGGCAGGCGATGTTGAAATACACATATTTCCTCCTACACTAATATTTCTGTTGAATTTTCAGAGCACATTGTCCTTTAGTGATAGTATGTGATGCAAGAAATCGATAGCACTTACCCTCGAGTCAACAGGGGACGCTTTCCTGTTGTAGTTGTGGTTCACTGGAGACAGTTCCTCTTTCTGAAGCCGCAGCAGTTCCATAGAGAGGTGCAGCCTCATTGGCTGAGGTCGGACCTTACCGTCACTCACCGTCACCATGCCACTCCGCACCTGCAGCAATACCAGGTGGGATACAGTAAACAGAATATACAGTCGGACTCGGTTATAACGCCATGAAACCGACCGAATACTTCGTGTCGTTATAAACGGGTGTTGTTATAACCGAGGAGTACAATGTTATGGTTAACAGAGACGAAAAATTGGTACCACAGCGTATCTGACGCTATAGACGAGGTATCGCATAAACCGATGTCATTATAACGGGGTTCTATTATATACTGTGCGTGCGTGTGTGTGTGTGTATATATATACACATTAATTGGGACATTTCTGGTTCACAAGAAAAACAAGCAAATCAAAACTGCGCACGAAGAATGTAGTTTAAAATCTACAGAAAGCTTCTTACCACTAGATCTTCCCCCTACTTATACACAGGCAGCCACTCCCCTAACACGCCAATGCTGTGGTGGAGGGGAGGTATTATATACCCATCCTCAACCTCAGCGCCAGAAGAGGGTGGGTTGTCAACGCCAAAACCCGGCCGCTTTACCCAAAAGCCCCGGTACGTAACACACATGAGGCTGGGTGCGCCCCTGGGCCTGTCTGGACGGGTACGGAGAAGAGAAAATCGCTTTTGCCTCGCCGGGGTTCGAGCGGCGGACGGTCCAGCCAGTAGCCAGTTTCCATAGCGACTAAGCTACGCTGGCCCCCGTTACTACCCATTGACAATGAAAGCAACCATATGCTGACGGATACTTGTTACCTCTGCTTTTACTGCCTACAAGGCTACGCGCGCACAGGCAACTAAAGTGTTGCGGTGATGGAAAAGTTGCCGGTGGTGGCACAGTGAACGCGCGCTCACTGCAAACAAACAGTTGCTTGTATGTGCAAATTTTATCTTTCAGTACGTAATGGACATCACAGAGACAGCATGTGTATGTGCTCTTCTTCTTAGAACGAGGAAAGTTCAACGCAATAAGCTACACTGAGTACCTCCAACAGTCAGTAAAAGGCTTTTAAATGGGTAGTTTTATAAATTGTATGGGGATTTGAGAAACTGTGTAGGAAAATTTTTCAACTACTTCAGGATGAGTATAGAAAGTTTTGATAAATTGCTAGTGCTGTTGGGCCACGAATTACGGAATACTCAACTACGGCTGTCTGTGCCACAGCAAGAGAGATTTATTCCATAAAAGACTTTGTCTTACGTAATTAAAATTTTGCCTCCGTTTTGTTTTCAAACTTTGATTACAGGTGTAACAGTTTCGTGATTGCGAAAACACTGGGAGAGGGTTCGTACTTTTTTTTACATTTGACGTTGCCCACATTTCTATTGGCATATACAATGGCTTCAATTTGATCTGACTGTACTTGGTTGAGCCGAAACTTCAAGAAGAGTCCGGGTAAAGCCATCTGCCATTTGTTAACTTTCACGAAACTGAATTCGACCTTAATTCTACCTCAGCAACAATCTAATAACGAGCCATATCTACAAGCATAGCAGGAAAGAGTAAAATTAACATTTCTGTTCAGCGGGAAGCTCACTCCAATTTGTGACAACTGACCTGCAAACTTCATTCCAGAGTTTCTCTTCCAAATTCCTGTCACTGTTCTCTTTCATATCATTTTTATACAGAGATGGTCTTCTGCCCACCTCCAGTATTAACTTTTCCACGTTTTCGAAGACAGATATAGCCGCGTGACAAAATACGCAAGGGTTGTGCACTTTAGAGCAGCGAGCAAGAAACTGTTTTGTTTCAGTGCGCGCGGACAGGCTGAGACATGTGTGTCCTGTTGTTACGGGCGACAGTTCCGTTGCGTCGAGAAAGGGTCAGATTGTAACTTTTAAGTTGCCGCAACAGAAAAGTTGCCAGTGCGTGCGGGGTCTAAACTGTAAAGGTAAAAAGGTAAATTTGACCCTGTAACACGCCATAAGGACACAAAAGGGAGTAGAGGTATAGTTCTACACTTTACTTAACATGGGCGCTTGATGGGGTGGGTGATCAGCGCCACGACCCGGCCGCTTTACCCCCGGGAAAGAGATCCCGTATCCATTGCACAGGAGGCCGGGTAGGCAAGTGGGTTGGGTTTGTATTCCTTTGTTCTAATAATTCCCTAAGGATGGCACCCGGCTGCCGAAACATGTTGTAGTTTAACACTGGTTACGAATTGTATTTGTTAAGTGCGTATTTTGGTTGGTATATTAATTGCTATAATTAGGTGCAGAATCTTTTGTCTTCCAGGTTCCTATCCAAAAACACAAAGATTATGGCATAGAGAACTTCGTTTTACCTGTTGTTTTGTATGGGTGTGAAACTTGGTCTCTCACACTGAGGGAGGAACAAAGACTGAGGGTGTTCGAGAATAGGGTGCTGAGGAGGATATTTGGGCCTAAGGGGGACGAGGTGACAGGGGAGTGGAGAAGACTACATAACGAGGAACTCAATGACCTGTACTCATCACCAAATATTATTCGGGTAATCAAATTGAGAAGAATGAGATGGGCGGGGCATGTAGCACGTATGGGGGAGGGGAGAGGTGCATACAGGATTTTAGTGGGGAGACCTGAGGGAAGGCGACCACTTGGGAGACCCAGGCGTAAATGGGAGGATAATATTAAAATGGATCTTCAAAAAGTGGGATGGGGTATGGACTGGATTGAGCTGGTTCAGGATAGGGACAGGTGGCGGGCTCTTGTGAATGCGGTAATGAACTTTCGGGTTCCACGAAATGCGGGGAATTTCTTGGCTAGCTGAGAAACTGTTAGCTTCTCAAGAAGGCCTCTGCTCCATGGAGTTAGTTAGTTAGTTAGTTAGTTAGTTAGTTAGTTAGTTGATATTAATTGTAAGAATACGCACGGTATGAGCAATAAAAACACTTCTCTCGTGTTTCGGCTTTACATTAACAGCCTTGAAACCCGCTCTACATGCTGATGTCAGCTGTGAAGATGAATGTCAAGCCGAAACATGTGGGATTATAAATAAACATATCACGAAAACAATAAGCAATTTTCGTATAACACAGTGGCACATTAGCGTAAATATTGTTACCATGGAAACGCGACCGTCCGTTCCCTTTTGTGCCTGTTAACAGCATAAACCCGTACAGTGTCGGTATGAAAACGTAAGACTGGGCAAGTCAGAATCAGATTTAAAACAAATCACAATTTTATTACATGCAATTCGAGGTATTAGCAAAAGGAGACTTGCAATCCATCGCGGTCGACTGTTATATTTAAATCCTTAACTAGTTGTTCGAAATTACTTCGTAACCAAAAGAGGAAACTGTCACAAAACAAGGCTCAAAAATATAAACGCATGAAGATTTATATGCGAAGCGCCTGTCTTCTCCTCCTCCTCCTTCTCCTCCTCCTCCTCTTCCTTCTCCTCCTTCTCTTCCTCCTCATTCTCCTTCTCCTCCTTCTCCTCCTTCTCCTCCTCCTTCTCCTCCTTCTCCTCATCCTCCTCCTTCTCCTCCCCCTTCATTGGCATACGGTCCTTACAGTTTAACCACTGCCTCCTTCAGAATGACAGCCCATACGGTCCTTACAGTTTAACCACTGCCTCCTTCAGAATGACAGCCCGTACGGTCCTTACAGTTTAACCACTGCCTCCTTCATAATGACAGGCCATACGGTCCTTACAGTTTAACCACTGCCTCCTTCAGAATGACAGCCCATACGGTCCTTACAGTTTAACCACTGCCTCCTTCAGAATGACAGCCCATACGGTCCTTACAGTTTAACCACTGCCTCCTTCAGAATGACAGCCCATACGGTCCTTACAGTTTAACCACTGCCTCCTTCAGAATGACAGCCCATACGGTCCTTACAGTTTAACCACTGCCTCCTTCA
>BLKM01000189.1:0-37496 GCA_013340265.1 Coptotermes formosanus
AAATGCCTCTATCACCTTTGTCGTAGTCTGCTGGGCAGAGAGGTCGCACAATCAGAGCTTCACCTGGTTCAATTGGAGAAATGGGTGGATCAAACTTTGTTTTACTTTGAGAAAAGTCGAGCTTCTGGAGTAATTCTGGACTGTACAGCGGCTCACTGCTCAATAGCGCATTCTACAATCCAACAAAGGAAGAAACTGCTACAGCAAAATTAGCCATAAATAATACTGAGATAACCAAATAAATATTTATTACTTTTAACTTCATGTAACACACTTCCAGAGAAAAAGAAACAGAGACACAGATACATCCAAAAGATCCTAGAGAATATGTAAGAGAAGTCACCAGTATAAATATATCACTTTCACGAAAATGCCTAGAAACACAGTGCGCTTACATTAAAGCAGAAAAAGTTATATGCATAATTACATTATTTACAGTTGCATACCAATTTTCCAGCAAGTACACTTACAGATGGGAAAGCCTTTTACAGTTACATAATTTGCAATCATGACATATGTTTACAATTAGTAAATTCTAGAGATATTAATTCCGTCTATTAGAATACAATGGTATGACTGAAAAGGAATTCTTTTAATGCTACCCTGAAATGTGTTTATGTTGGTGGATAAACACTTAATGGGTGTGATGTACAGTTTTAATCCAGGATAGTACAGTCCCTTTTGGTAAAATCCACGTTTAGTAACCGGTCTCTGAAGATAATGCTTGTGTCACATTTTGGCAAACAGTTTCCCAGAAATACTTCTACATTTTTAATTTTAAACGTTTGTGAGCCAAAACATACTAGTCTGCCAATACACCACGTTTGGTACGCTTGTCATATTGCATCAGTCTGCATATTAGAGCGGTTCTATCAAATCCTTATCTACTTCTCAAGCACCCACAATGTTCATTGGAATTACAATATTGTGAGCAGTTCATATACAAACATATTGCACAAAAATTGTGCAATATTATTTCAAATTATAGAACTGTCGCTGAAATAATTTCAAAGTATGTGTTACCTCGTGGGTTCCCATAACACAACTTTCACACGAAAATCTTTACACACCGTCCACTCGTCGCAACGCAATCTCAACCGTATGATACCTGCCAACGTGTGCCACCACGACACAAACCCATTATCGCGATTACATACCCTCTCTCACTACGAGCTACCGGCATAGCTAGTGTCACAGCACAGATTATGTGTACAGTCCATGCACTCCCATTTCATCTTGCACATTTATTTTACCCTAATGTTGGCAGTTAGCAACATCCCACGTAGATGGCTGGAGGAAATAACTCTATGACAATGGCCTCTGTCTCACGAAACCTTGTAAATAAAACATGCTATTTGTATTTTAAACAGTTACGGTATTACACTATGATGTTCAACACTCATGGCTTAGGATCCATAGAGTGTTAATAAATTTTGTTCTATGCAGTTCTATCCTATTTGTTCCTCACATGAGAAGGTTATTCTACACCCGTCTTGGGATTGGACTGGCACGGTTGTAATGTTCTACACGCTATGCTGGCAAATAATGTACAATCAATGACGGCAGTGATGAGAAGTAAAACAAAATACGTTCGTGTTGCAAGGTTATAAAAAGATTTGGGTTGCGGAGAAGGTGGAAGTGAGCGTGTGTAGTGAAATTATGCCTTCAGTTTCACCGGAAAACGTCAAAGAGGCCGAGAAAATAAAAGAAGAGGCGAATAATTGTTTCAGAAGTATGTAACTCGTTATAATTTCAAGTAATGTAGTTCATTGACTATGATGGAAATAATTTCTGTCCTGTTAAACTGGTGTAGGTGTTACGATTGCAACGGATTGAGTAGTGTTTCTTCCAAATTATGCATGGGTGCTTGTAGGAGACAGATTAGAAGTAGTGTGTAATTTATAGCAGTTAATGTGAATTTAAGTCGTAATGACGTACAGTTTTGACAACCAAGGGCGAAAGAGTTTTCTTGTATTGGAAAGGAGTGAAGTAGGATCATGCTTTTTGCCTAGAGCATTTTCTTCTGTTGGAAAGGAGTCAAGTAGGATCATCCTTTTTGCCTCGACTATATTCTTATTGTTGATACTGAGGCAGGATTTCGGTATTAAAGCAAAAATCTTGTAACACAGGTTAGGTTGCGTTAGGGAACTCGTTATACCAGTACTCATACTGTGGTCGTTCTAGGTTATGATATCACAAAATCTTGTGTGCGTTTACTAGAGTTTGTGCCAGTGTGTTAAAGTATAGAAGTGATTTGTGAAGGTTACAGCACATTGTCTTCCAAAATGGTGGTAGGCACTTACCACACTAAGCCAGAAGGTAATATTATGAATCTTCACCACCATGAAAACTTCGTTTTACATTGCTTGTAGAATTTATTTTGGAATATGCAGAATGTGTATGCATTACAGCTAAGTCACTGTATGATTTTAAGAAGCAAAGGATCTAAAATCACAGAATTGACAGATGTGTGAGTAGTGATGTTGTTGTTAATTTTTAAATCTGTTGAATTGGAAATTTCCTTCATTGTGACAATACAAAGAATGAAAAATTAAAAATCTTAATTAACCAAGTCTGACATATTTCCTACACTCATATTTGTCTTTCAGGACGATACACCTTATGTAAGCTATTACATGTGTATGGGGTGGTTTTTTAACATCTGACACTGCTAAAGAATGATGAGGTTACCATTTCTATAGCACGGCAGCGAGGCATGGACCAGTGTCTAGCTGTGCTGGCTCACTCCACTGTACACAATATATGATGCAAAAACAATATGCACTGCATGCATAGAATACACAGTGGTTCCATCAGAATGCAGACAGGTTAGAGTTTGGTGTCTGCACTGGTTCTGTTTACCTAGTATAATTTCTTTGCTGTTCAAGAGTTGTGTGAATATTATGGAAAACCTGTTACACAGCGTACAGATGATGTGAAGAAATGTGTACTACATACATAGCTCATACACTTGTTTTTTTGTGTCATAGAAATGTTAGAGTTTGGTGTCGTCTGTATTTCAGTTCACACAGCATGATGTTGAAAACTGCGTACTATATGTCTAGCTCACACAGTTATGCTACGCCCGTTAATGTAGTGTGGTAATTCTGCCAGACTACAGCGTTGTCAGGCAAGGATTTATGATTTTGGAGTTTCTCGTGGCATTGAGTGCTAGGTACATAGTCTTGGTGTCATGTCCTAAAACATTGTGTTGTGCAGAAAAGTATCTGCAAGTATGTAAATGAACACATGTACATATATACCATTATTATATCAAACTGGACATATCAAAGATAGAGTTGTTGACGTACACAGTTTAGAACTCTCATCCATGTGTTACAGAGCAAGACTACAACAAGGCCATTGACCTGTACTCAAAAGCAATAGAGCTGAACCCAACTGTTGCTGTGTACTATGGCAATAGGAGCATTGCATACCTGAAGACTGAATGTTTTGGGTATGCGCTGAATGATGCATCAAAAGCCATTGAACTAGACAAGACGTATGTGAAGGGATACTATCGGAGGGCTGGTGCCCACATGTCTTTGGGAAAATTCAAACTTGCTCTGCGGGACTATGAGGCTGTAAGTATTCCAAGTTTGTTGTTCTAAGATTCATTTTACAGGTGTGTAGTTTGTGGCTAAGCAGTGGGAGTGGCAACATGCTGCTGTTGTTATACCATATGGATCGCAGTATTTTTGGTATTGCATGTGCGGTTGCACACTTCAGATCTTGACTAATCTGACTGACAGTCGTAATTGTTTTCCTCAGTCTGTCCAGCCTCAATTACTGTGTTACAGATCGGCATAAAGAAGCAGTATGGTTTGTTTATCAGCATTAAAGCATCACAGTACACTGTATCATAAGTGTAACTTGGTTACTAATGGAAGGAGGGGTGGGGGGCTTGATCATGGGTATTAGGAACTTCAACTCATTAGGAAAAACGTGTGTGGAAAAAATATTGGAGGGGCATTTGCCCCTCCTAGTCCCCCCATTTCATGCCTATGCACAGTATAGTAGGGACAGATATTAATACTGTTTTATTGCATTTTATACTATACTGCATAGATGTACGACCTTTATATGACAGTGGGCCACACCTGTTTTTGTAGGCTGGTTTGTGGGCCGCACGTGCAAGACAACCACAAGTGGTGTACCTACCCACCAAAATTATTGTGTAATTTTTATGGTATATAATTTACAAACATGGTGGTGGGCAGCATAATACAAACTGGGGGGCTGTGAGTTGGAGACCAATGCTATACTGTGTACTGTGGCGGTTTTGTGATGTTGAATAATTTGGCAGCACACAGTGAAACTGTGCTATGAAGTTAGTGATACGGTTCTTCGTTATACTGTTGCAGGTTACTAAAGCAAAACCGAATGATGTAGATGCCAGAATGAAGTATGCAGAATGCAGCAAGATCGTGAAACAGATGGCATTTGAAAGGGCCATACGGGTGGATGACACAAAGAGGAGCATAGCAGATTGTATTAACTTGGAGAACATGGGTAATGGCAGTGGGACAGATAAGTAGACGTACATGTCGGGTGTGTGTGTGTCCACTAATAGGTGCCTGTTTCAGTGATCGAGGAGGAGTACAGTGGTCCAAAGTTGGAAGATGGGAAGGTAACACTGGAGTTTATGGAGCACCTCATGAAGACATACAAAGAGCAGGGCAAGCTGCATCGCAGATATGCATATAAGGTGGGCACTGGTTGCTAGTATAACAGCTCTACTTCAGGCTTGAATGCACTCAGGTGCGTGTGTGCTATAATGGGCCAAATCCATGGGCGACCTATGCCTTGAATATTACTAGTAATTTATATGTCAGCTGTCCATCGGTACAGAAGACCCATCCATTGCAGGTGGGTAGTCATAGTTGAAAGCCAGGCTGTGGATATGACTTTATGTGGCCAAAGGGGATTAGTTGGTTTGCTCCCTCTGGGACGAATTCCTCAGGTATATTAAAGGGGGGTTTTGGCAGAAAGAGGAATGAGAGGTATGTGAGAGAGATGGGCAGAGGTAGTGGAATCCCTGTGCCAAGGTGTGTTAAGGTGAAAACCGTGAGTGAACTGTAAAGTGGATATATGTGTATTGTAGCGAAATAAAAAGACTCCGACTTTATGTGAAGCAGAATACGTGTACATCCCAAATTAAATACCAAGCAGCGTTGGACCATGGAGCACTGGATTTGAAAACAGAACCCAGCATAAAATCCACACGAATATTCCTCCGAGTTCCGGTGCATCCTGGCTGTGATAGGGAAATCTGGCATAGTGCGTGCACCTGAGTGCGTTCGTCATAAGGAGCTTTCCGCATTGCCAGGATGACTTCTCACTACCTTGTGCTTCAGTACACTCTAAATTTGCATTTGCTTGTGTATCATGTTATAACTGGCCATTTTAACATGACTAAATGAAGCACTGGAAAAGGGTGTTGAAATGTGTAAGTAAAGACATGAAATATCCAAGTGTGTGTGAAAGTGGATGGATAGGAGCAGTGGTGGTTATGAGACAGCTGCCTGTACACAAAAACATATGCCAAGTTGTGACAATGCTCACTTTGTTTGTTTCTGTTTGTTTGTTTGTTTTTTTTGTGGTCTTTAATGAAATTATTTCCATACATTGATTCTCCACATTCTAATTTTAAGGTAACCTGAAATTTGCAAAGTGAATTTGATAATTATGTTATTTGTTTGTGTCATTTCAGATCCTTTTGGATGTGAAACAGCTCTTCATGTCACAGCCATCCTTAGTTGATATTACAGTTGCTGAAAACAGCAAATTTACAATTTGTGGTGACATTCACGGACAGTTCTATGATCTCATGAATATTTTTAATCTCAATGGCCTACCATCGCCAAGCAATCCATATGTATCCTTTCCTTGCTGTGGTTATGACATTCGCGTGTACATAAGGCTCACAGTACTCCATGATCTGATTTAGTTTTGTGAGTCCAAACCGAGGCTGTTGAACTGTAAGCACTCCTTTGGTTCACAGTCCTTAATTATTATCCTAGAGGGCTCTTTGTCACAGCACAGTTCATAGTTGTTCTGTCATTCCTCTTTCACTGCAGCTCAATATCTGCGGTTGAACAAAGATAAGGAGTTCTGAACTGAATGCTTACAACCTGATTTCATATTTGTATAGGTTTCTTGTCCTGTAGGCTTGAAGTTTCCTTTTTTGAAGAACTTATTAGTGTGTTAAGTTCCTTGGCAAAGTTTTGCACCATTGTTGTGCGTGTAATTTGTAACCTACAAACAGTGGTTCATTCCTAATGTGTAGGTATATTTATGAACTATGTCTGTATGAAATTTTTTGTATCTAGCTCCAGCGGTTCATTGCATACTGTTTATTGGAAACTTTTGTACAGCCACTCTGTTGTATTTTTTTTTTAATTATGTGCCAAATGACCTAAGCAGACTTTGCATTGGTTTTCAAATTTTGTGATATACAGTATATAACCTCTTTTAAGATTCATCTGGGGCACAAGGTTTTTGTATTTTGGATATAGGTGTGCGTGATTATATCAGTGTAAATTGTGCTAAGGGACAGTCTCCCAAAGGATGGCAGATTCCTCTTGGTACATCATGTATAGCTGGCATGTTGATGGACTGTCGGTCTGACTGACTGACCAGCCAAACAACCAGTGGACCAACTAACTCTGTGGAGCAGAAACAGAGCTTTTTTGAAAAGCTGCAAGTTCCTCAACTAGTCAAGAAATTCCCAGCACTTGTGCGCTTCATCACCATGTTCACAGGAGCCTGCCACTTGTCCCTGTCCTGAGCCAGATCTATCCAGGCTACATCCTGTGTAGTTTATTGCAGTTCCTGTTAACTTACCTCTGGGGCCTAAATATCTTTCTGACCCACAGCCTGTGTTCTTCCCTCAGTGCGAGAGATCAAGTTTGACACCTATATAAAGCAACATATACTTCATATATTTTAATCTTTATGTTCTTGGATACCACACTGGAAGACACGAAGTTCTGGACCGAAGGGTAACAGGCATTCCCAGAGTTCAGTGTGCTCTCAGTTCCTTCATGAATGTATTGTTTACTTGCTAGAGATGTTCCTAACTGAAAATCTTCAATTAGGGACAGGATTTTTTGTACATCAGGGAATCATGTTGGTAGTTAAAGAGAGAGGGGTTCGTTAGTGACAGGCTATCATATATAGTGCTCAGAGGTCGCTGGTGTGATACTGTTCTGAATGTGCATGCACAAACTGAGGATAAAAGTGGTGACTTGTAGGACAGTTTTTATGAGGATTTAGGGCAGGTGTTCAATCATTTCCCTCATTACTACATAAAAAGTCTGTTAGGAGATTTTATTGCAAAATAGGGATAAGTTATTTTCAAACTGAAAATGGGGAATGAGGGTTTACGTGAGGGTGGTAACGATAATGGTGTTAGAGTAGTAAACTTTGCCACGTCAGAAAATCTAGTCGTTGAGGTCACAATGTTCTCACATCGAAACATTCGTAAATACACCTGCACCTCTCCAGGTGGGAACATTCACAGTCATATTGATCATGTGTGATAGGAAGTGGCATTCAGGTGTGCTTGATTTATGATCTTTCATGGCAGCTGATTGTGATGCTGATCACAATCTTGTGGTTCCAGAAGTTAGGGAGAGAAGGTAATATATAAAATGTCACAGTGTAATAAATTACATATTTTTAATGTGAGCTGCAGGTATTTCAGCAAAATCACATCAGGAATTTTATGACTTTGTACTTAACCTGTCTATGTTAAAGAATGAGATCGTGTGCTTAATGTGAATATCTTGTCTATACCCATATAATTTTCTCTAAGTATTTTTGTTACTTATACCCATTGCAGCTGAAACAAGTATGCTTGAAATTAACCTATAAAGCATGTTGTTGATTGACAGTGTACGTGTTACTGCATTTGTTATTATTACAACATGTTGTCAAAAATAAAGTTAGGGAGAGAGACTGTAAGTGAACAAGCATCACAGAAGTGTGATATGATAAAATGTGGTGTGGCTTGATAGTAAAGTTAAAGATGTAATGCAGAATATGTGCAGGAAAGTATTGTACTACACTGAATGTCAGTTTTGGTTGAGAATTATGAAATGACAACAGATTTTTAGGCGAACACTTTTAAGACATTTTGTTAATCCTACTTCAAAGTTCATGTGTCCAACAGATTGTTGTTGCTGAGTGTAGGAACTTGAGAAGACTGGGGTAGTCCTCTTTGCTGTAGAGTTAATAGCAATGTCTCAGCGTGATGTTATGCGTGGTCGGAATCACCGTCAAGTCGTTTGCTATCCTGACACAGTGTTTTATGCCATCCCTCAGCCCTGGACAAATGAAAGAATGGTACCTCAATTAGGCTGTGATGTCCTTTTTCAAAATCCTGTCCATTTCATCATTCATCCTGTCAAGCTCACCATTTATCACACCAATTAATGCTGTATAGTCTGAAGTTACCAGCAACATCATAAAAGAGGCCACCACATGTCAGGTTTAACAGAAATTGTTTGGTTGGTTCAGAAGTTTAAATAAGGGTGCCACAAACAGTGTGGCTTGGGACTCTGGCATGTCTCTTATCAAGATTTTGTTATAAACTGCTGATAGTACATTTGGGCAGATGCAGGGTAAATGGAAGTGCTTTTCTCATACATTCCTTAATGAGCCACAGCTGTTTAATGGTGATTTTGTGGACCGAGGTTCCTTTTCAGTTGAATGTATTTTTACATTGTTTGGGTTCAAACTTCTTTACCCGGAACACTTCTTCATGTCCCGAGGTAAGGTTCTCTCCTATGAGGCTTGTGTTAGAGCCTGATCAGTTTCATGTGTTCTCTTCACTGCGCGCTGCATGTCTGTAGATGGCACTGATGGCTGTGGGAGTTCAGCTGTCTGATGTGTTGCACTGAACACTTAACAAGCAGTCCTGAAAGGGCTGACAGTGCATACGTTTCATTTATTCTTTCCCTTCATGCTCACCTCCATCTAGTGGTGAGGTTAAGAATGAGTGGAGCTATACCTCTACTCCCTCTGTATGCTTTGATGGCTTGTACAGGGACACCTTCACCTTTTCCCTTCATTCCATCTCTATGGAGGTATGTAGTCAGGCTGCTAGTAGTTGTGGGTTACTAGTTATGCAGCTTGTTTATGTTTTTCTACAACTAATGTCCAGTAATAGAGAGTCCTACTAACTGAGAAATTTTCTTCATACTCTTGTGTGCAGATGTTATTGGAAGCCAAAATGATCTTGCCTTTAACTGTACATTTAATATACATTATTAATGCCCATTACAATCCTGTACAAGTCTGTTATTAACAGAAGTGTTGGTTGTTGACAAGATTTGCTTATTCAGTTAAATAACTTAGTATGCAATCCTGTAGGACTCTATTGTAAGTGACATTAATGTCTCTTGAGCCCCCAGGAGGGAGAGAGAAGGAGCTTGTGCCTGGACTGGGCTTGCCCATATAATGTTAACACTTTCTCTTCCTACTCATGTTGACTGTGAAGATGGAGGAAACACATTTTTCTGAAACACTGGCAGCACAGCCCTCTGCCTCTGCCACATGATGCAGACATCCTGTTGCAGGTTTAGAATTAACATAAAATCAATGCTATTTCTTTGTTGGTGTAATTACTGTTAAGGGACATGGATGTGTGTGCAACAGCACGTATACAAGGTTATTATTTTATTTGATAATTGTTGATTGCCATTTTCTCTTGCTCACTTATTGTATTAAATATAGCCCACTAAGGTGACCAGGAGTAGTGGCAGGAAGTGACAGCACTGGTTGTCAGATATAATAATGATCCTATACAAGAAGACTACATTTCCTTCAAAACAAGAGTATATCAGTGAAATATGTATTTTATCGAAGTGTGTTATTTGTGGTCTTGCATTTCCCATTGTCTTTCTTATTGTTTATTGCAGATTAACAGAAGAGCCCATTCTTTGCTGCTTGAAATGTGGCTTCCTTGTCAGTAGCATTGTAACGTTACAGAATGATTCATGAGAGAATGTGTAAACTTCATGTTCTTATTCCTGAAATAATTCACTCACACAAATCTCATGAGTACAGGCCCTGTTGTTAAGGGTTATGAAGCTGTGGGTGTTTGCAGTCATGAGTGTGTACATGCATATACATGATCATACATCATACATCATCTTGAACTGGTTAGCGCAACTGTGTTGTACTTGCAACATGGTGGAGTGCTTCCTGTTTAGCCAAGTACCAAAATGCATCTTAAACATCATGTCCCTGGCAGGTGGATTAATTGTGGTGGTCCGGTCCACAAGGTTGGTGACCCCCCAGTTTCGGGACTCATCTGTGGGGAACACATGAAAGGCATAGTGTACCACCCAAAAGTCGAAACACAAGATGCATTGCTGTACTGTATTTTTGATGCTGAACACTGCATAGAAGACAATCTTAAAGAACTGATGCATGCTACATGCTCAATTTATGAATGTGTCAGCATGTATGTGAGTGTCGAGGTTAGCCGTTTTGAACATTCGTTATAAATTTGGGAGCAAGAACTTAATGTCTGTAATTATGCACTTATTGGCAGTTTCTAAACATTCATGTAATGATAAGGCTGTAACTGGTGAGAACCTGACTGTGTTTGTGTGGCATTTTGACTGGGATGCCCTCAGGAATAAGATCCTAATGTTAAGGTATCAACTCATGATTTATTCTGTACAAGCAGTAAAACAGACAGTGCCCTAATTATGGCATCGTATTTAATTGTAACTTAAACAACAAACATTTAAATAGAGTGCAGAGGTATAACAAAATTAAAGTGCTGTATGTTCACATTAAACAAGATAGGCCATGTACACATTACCACACAGTGGCACTTTCATGTAATGTTTACACCTCCTCGGCTGTCATAACAGCCTGATATGATCTGTGATTTCAGGTTTCCGCCTTGAGGGTGATGAGATCTGCTCTCTTCTGGGATATTATGAAGTGTCAAATGGTAATCCCTGACCGACTTTTGGGACAAAGTATCGGTCCCATCTTCAAGGGTCAAGAAGTTCAAGAAGAATAGAAAGCTAGTAGGAAAACACGCAGTTTTTATTGGGAAAGTGTGGTTGGGGATTGCTAGGTGAGTGGGAGACAGCCAGTTGGAGAGGCGAGAGGTACCAAGTGAAAAGCTTAGGTGTATCCAGAAATGCAGCCCCTGGGAGTGAAGTCACTGAAATATGCTGGAAGGTGAACATGTTAGAAAAAAAGTGGAATAAAGTTGAAAACATTGAAAGAAGTAAAGACATTAGGAGAAGTACAGGAAACGAATATAAAAGGAACAGGGGAAGGAAAAATCAAGTGGAAAAGAAGAAAAAAGAAAGGAGGAAGGGGACACTGTAGGAGCCAGCAGCAGCTGTGATGAAAGGCAGTGCTGGGGATTGGAAGTATGGAGGGAGGCCATGGTCCTCACAAGGACTGTCGGCTAGTCACCACTTGTGAGGGGCTGTCTGCTGTCTCTAAAGAGGTGAAACAGAAGTTTCCATGACCCGCTAAGGGTCAGGCCATCCTCTGTGTTCATATTGTTGCTGTGGAGCTCCAACTCAGTTGCCTCCCTGATAAGTCGGTCCATGTAGCCAGATTTGGTAGAGAGGATTTGGGTGTCTGGGAGTTTTATGTGGTGATCATGGTTCATCCTGTGTTCTGCCACTGCCGATTTTTCCGGATGCCCAAGCCGAATGTGCCAGTGATGTTTTCAATTTTGGTCTCGATGGATCGACCAGTCTGTCCGAGGTACACCTGGCCACATTCACAGGGGATGCTATACACACCTGGAGTCCTCAGCTCCAGGTCATCCTTCACAGGACAGAGGAAGTTTGAGATTTTCCTCTGTGGCCAGTCAACACTCCTGATGTTCTGTTTGCCCAACATTCTGCAGATGTGGCCATATGTCGTCTGGTCATATGGCAGGATGGCAACTGAGGAGGGCTTCCCTTTAGACTTAGGGGTTCTCACCACGGCATTTAGGGCACACCATATCTGCTTCAGACTGTACCCGTTTTTCTTGAATGTGGTCTTAAGAAACTTCAACTTATCATGGAGACTCTCCTTGTCACACAGAGCTCTGGCCCTGTGCACCAGGGTTGCAAGAACAGCCTGTTTGTTGGAGGGATGGTGATGTGAAGTAGGGTTCAGTTGAAGGTTACATAGGATGAACCATGGTAACCACATAAAATTCCAAGACATAAAATTCCCAATCACCTAGCAGTCCCCACCCACACCTTTCCCAGTAAAACCCGCGTGTTTTCTTGCTGGCTTTCAATTCTTCTTGAACTTATTGACCCTTGGAGATGAGACTGATACTTTGTCCCAAAATGTCGGTAAAGGATTACCATTCAACGCTGCGTAATATCCCAGAAGAGTGCAGATCTCAGCCTTGTACCATTTCACTTGAAGAGAGTGATTTTGTGATGATTTATTGTCGCTGGCAACAATAAAACAAACTTGGGTCTCTATACAAAGTGCCTTATCTTTTTGCATGTTTTTAAAGAAATTTGAATTTTTTCGATATATTTTCATAGAAGTCCCCAATATCAAACTTCATGCAAATGTGTCCAGTGTGAGCCATGGTGATACATGCTGCCCCATGGACAGACATGTGATGCTGATAGGCTTGTTTCACCACTATCTGAAGTACCTAAAAATGGAAATGAAGTTACTCCAGAAATTACTGCAGTATTTGTTACTGTATGTACCAGCTACCTCTTAAGTGTACAGGTCGGTGCTTCATGGATCTGGACAAGGCATGTGATTCTATAAATATAGAAGCTGTGTGGTACAGCATGTGATGGAAAGTTATTAGTGAGAATGGGGTGAATGTGTGAAAAGAATGTATGGTGAAATACACGTACAAGCATGGACAGCAGCTGGGAGTAGTAAGTAAATTTTGATACTGGGAAGTAAAGCTAGAGGGTACAAGAGAATGAAAGAGGCAAAAAGAAAATGTAAAAACAAAAAGGCACACAAACTTTAGTTGCAATGGATAAATGTTTAATGAGGGCTCCAGATGGTGAAAGTTAAAATATAGAAAATGTGTATGTTCGTGCATGGTGTAGAAATACGGGTCTGTGAAGGAGGAATGGGAAATTATTTATGGAATTCAGGGGAGATTTTGTAAGACAGTCTTCAGGAGTGCTAGGGGCAGGTAGGAAACTTGAAATGGGGAAATTGGGCAGCAAGGGACAGATCTGGGATGCATTTTAGAAGACAGGAGCAGGATGAAAGCATAATGTGCCAAGTTACTGCATGTAAAGGCAGTTATGTCCAAAGAAAAATGAGTATAGGGAAAGTGAAGGAAAAGGGGTGTTCAGCTGAATATTGGGATATAAAGCAGAGTGGGGGAAAGAACTTGTAACATAAATGAGTGGAGTGGGGTAGTGTGGTTCAGGTTGGGATTGTGGAAATTTAGGGGCTTGAGGGATGGAGTAGAGTGTTAACGATGCCCTCTGTATAAAGATATGGAGAATGAGTTGCATGTTTTTAATGAAGTGTGTGGAAACAAAAAGTAGAAGGGAAAATTCTTGAAAACGCATGGTTAAATATTTATGAAGAAATAGTGTGTACGAAAATAATTACATGAAACCTGTATTTTATTTAACCAGTCTTTGTGTTTTCTGCAATTTTGCGCACTTTGTGTCAGGTACAGTCCAAATGAACAGTGCATCCTTGTAATTGTTGTTATGTTTCCTCAGCATTATGTTTTCATGAGTTTACGCTTAATTTGCATAGTTCTGACTGTGAAAATTCACCTGGTTTTATGTTTTGTCATTTCCTTCTCTGAATGTTTATTTGTGCCAAGAGACAGTTCTGAGAGGTGATTATAACAAATAGAAGTTCTGAATGAAAATGGTGTGTGACATAGCATAGCTCATGACATTTCAGTGATATCTCCTTGAGCTGTTAAGTCATAGAGACTTAAATGGCTGAACTCCGGTGAAATCTTAAAGACAAATCCCAAGAGCCACCTCATTGTTGAGGTTTATAAATTACACACACACGCACACCTGGAAGGGCTCCTCTGAACAAGTGCTCAGCTTGTTGTGCCTACAAAACACACACGAAACACAGTGGGACTCAAACTCATGATCCCAGCAAGCAAGCGGCTTCAGATCTATGCCTTAGACAGCATGACCACAAGGATTTGTTTCTGTCTACATTTAGGAAAAACGAAGTCATGGTGTGCCTGCTACGATTTGGTCCAGAAGCTTTTGTCTTCCAGTTTGCTATCTAAAAATGCACAGATTAAAGTACAGAACTATGATTTTGGCCATTGAGATCTGCGCTCTTCTGGGATATTATGCAGCTTTGAATGGTAATCCTTTACCAATGTTTCGGGACAATGTATCGGTCCCATCTTCAAGGGTCAAGAAGCCCAAGGAGAATAGAAAGCCAGCAGGAAAACATGCGGTTTATATTGGGAAAGGTGTGGGCAGGGAGTGCTAGGTGAATGGGAGGCAGCCAATGGGAGAGGGGAGAGGCACCTAGTCAAAAGCTTAGGTGTATGCAGGAAAGTGGCTGTTGTTTTGTATGGCTGTGAAACTTGGTCTCTGCACTGAGAGGGGAACAGAGGCTGAGGGTTTTTGAAAATAGGGTGCTGTGGAAGATATTTGGGCCTAAGAGGGATGAGGTAACAGGCGAGTGGAGAAGAATACATGACAAGGAGCTTTATGGTCTGTACCCCTCGCCAGATATTATTTGGTTAGTAAACTCAAGAAGAATGTGGTGTGTGATACATACAGCAACGAGCCTTACTTTAGAGTTTCTGGAGTTCTTTCACTTCAATTCTTTAAGTATGGGGCTAGGATTTAATTCCAAATGTTCATACTGTATTACTGTATATGAAAGTTATATTTTTTTATGTGAATAAACAGAATTCAATTCCAGTGCCATAATTAGGGACTTGTTTGTTTTATTGCTTATATATTTGTCGTGATACAGACAAGGAATGCAGTTGTACCGTGTGTGTAGAGCAGGTACTTCTGCTAGTTTACAATGAGGGATGTTCAGTAAGTAAGTATCCTGACATTGTAAAACCTAAGTGAGAAGTTACTGCAACGTTGTTAAAATGTAGCTCATTTATTTCACTGAAGTTTGATTACTGTTGCACAGAATCCCTGAACACATTGATTGACTGGTTTGGGTCACTGAAGCAACACTGTGGAGGTAACTGATTCCATGTTACAGTAATGAAGAAGTGCTGGTGGCTGTCCATGAATGGTTGCAAGTACAAGGGCTGTTTTTGTGGTGTCCTAATTTTTAAACTCGTGCCAAGATGGGAAGAATGAAGCAATGTGCCTGTTGATTATTTTGAAAAATAACCATACTCCATCAGAATAAATGAGCTACATTTAATGTTTTAATAACATGCGATTTAATTTTATCGCACAGGGAATTGTACTTATTTAACATCCTCATACAAGGTAAGAGTTAATTCTAGTGTCAGTTATTTAGTTCAGTGAAAACTTTTACTTGTATGGATGATCTCAAATCGAACAAATTTTGTGTAAGTTACAAAATATCACTTCCATTTCCCACGTTAGCTACATTTTTGTTTGTTATAATAATTTGAATAGCATGGATGTTAACATGCCATTTGTAATTCCTACTGAAAGCTTTCACAGTTTTGGTAAATCTGATCTGGGCTACTTACAGAGCAGGAGCTTTAATTGACGGCTTTTGATGTGGACAAACCCTCATCCCATATCAGGTTTCCTTAACGTACATCAGAGTTTTGTAGCTGAAACATTGTGGACTCAAATCTGACCTCTCCACTAACTAACTCCATGGAGCAGAGGCCTTCTTGAGAAGCTAACAGTTTCTCAGCTAGTCAAGAAATTCCTGGCATTTTATGGAACCCAAAGGTTCATTACCGCATTCACAAGAGCCCGCCACCTGTCCCTATCCTGAGCCAGCTCACTCCAGTTCATGCCCCCCGTCCCACTTCTTGAAGATCCGTTCTAATATTATCCTCCCATCTATGCCTGGGTCTCCCAAGTGGTCGCCTTCCCTCGGGTCTCCCCACCAAAATCCGGTATGCACCTCTCTTTTCCCCCCATACATGCTACATGCCCTGCCCATCTCATTCTTCTTGATTTGATTACCCGAATAATATTTGGTGATGAGTACAGGTCATTAAGTTCCTCGTTATGTAGTCTTCTCCAATCCCCTGTCGCCTTGTCCGTCTTGGGCCCAAATATCCTCAGCACCCTATTCTTGAACACTGTCAGTCTTTGTTCCTCCCTCAGTGTGAGAGACCAAGTTTCACACCCATACAAAACGACAGGTAAAATTATAGTTCTGTATACCCTAATTTTTGTGTTTTTGGATAGCAACCCAGAGGACAAAAGATTCTGCACCAAATGATAGCAAGCATTCCCAGACTTCAATCTGCTCTTAATTTCTTCATGAATGGAGTTTCAATTCGTTAGGGTTGCTCCCAAATACTTGAATTCTTCCACCCATTCAAAGGATTTATTAACTATCTTTATGTTGTGATTGTGTCCTGCATTCTGATTTCGAGACATGGCCATGTACTCAGTTTTCTCAGCATTTACTTCTAGACCGATCTCCTTACTAGCAATCACTAAATCTTCTGTGTTTTTCTTTATACTATGTGTGCTTCCGCCCAATATATTAACATCATCAGCATAAACCAGAAGCTGATGTGTACCATTCAATTTCAAGCCCTCCTGGTTTGCCTGAACCCTCCTAATGGCATATTCTAAAGCAAAGTTGAAAAGCAATGGCGACAGAGCATCTCCTTGTTTCAAACCATTCTTAGTAGGGAACGTGTCAGACAGATGTTTGTCTACTCGAACTCTGCTATACATTTCACTTACGCACATTTTTATTAACCTTGCTAGTTTCATGGGAATACCAAACTCAATGAGAGTATTATACAAGACCTCCCTCCTCACTGAATCATAGGCTTTCTTGAAGTCTATAAATAGCTGATGCACTGCCTCATTGTATTCCCATTTTTTCTCAAGTATTTGACGAATGCTGAATATATGATCAGTAGTTGACCTGTTATGTTGAAATCCACACTGATGATCCCCAATAATTTCCTCTGCGTATGGATTTAACCTTGGCAAAAGAATGTTGGATGGAATTTTGTACGTAGATGACAAAAGTGATATGCCTGGATAGTTACTACAGTCTGTTTCATCACCCTTCTTATAAGTAGGCACAATGACTGACTCCTTCCATTCCTCAGGCAATTCCTCCGTATTCCAAATAGAAATAATAAGTTTATGGATCTCAGACCAAATTATCCTACCCCCTGCTTTAATCAGTTCTGCTGGAATCTGATCAATACCTGGTGATTTGTGTCTTTTTAGCTTTTCAATAGCCATCTCGACCTTAAAGGCACTGGGCTCAGGCACTAGTGGCTCTGCCATATGTACTTCAGTCTGCCTAACATCATTAACCCTGTGTATATTCAACAGCTGGGAGAAATGATTCCTCCACCTAGCCAAAATACTGTGGGAGTCTGCAACTAGGTCACCCTTCTCATCCTTTACTACATTAGTTCTAGGCTGGTACCCCCTCTTTAAAGTCATTGATACCACTATACAAGTCTCTGATATTCTTGTTCGTACTGTTTGTGTCAAGTTCATTAATTTTAGCTTTCAGATATTCCTTCTTTTTGTTCCTGAAATGTCTACTAGCTTCATATCTTACCTTGTGCAGATTATCTCCATTAACCCTTTAAAGACGAAGCATATCTGTTTTATACAAGGACTCAATGCGTACTGTGCTGCAAACACTCTCCACTTTGGTTATAAAAACCAGTCTCTTAATGTTTTATAAGACAAAAGTTGCTGTTTGTTCTGAGATCCGTACAAAACACATAAATGCAATGTGAGCACCACGTAGAATTTTTTAATGTTAAACCTGGTGGTATGTAAAGTTACTGCTAGGCTTTAAAAGGTTAATTTGGTTCGGATTCTGTAACCACTGAATTTTAGCCTGCTTCCTTTTATCTAAAAATTCTGCACATTCTGCATCAAACCATGGTTTATGCTGCTTCTGTTCATGTAGACCTAGACTCTCTTGAGTTGAGATTTTGATATTCTCTTTAATGTTTTCCCAAACCCTATTTATGTCCTCACTAACATTTAAGTTTTCCAAAGCTGCAAACCTGTTTGAGATCTTAAGCTGATACTGTTTCCTAACCTCTAGTTCCCTTAGCTTCTTGAGATTAAACCTCTCTGCATCAGACTTCTGTGCAGCTTGTTTGCTTACTGCCAGTCTTTCCCTAACTTTTGTAACCACCAGATAGTGATCAGTATCACAGTCAGCTCCCCTGAAAGATCGCACATCAAGTATACTGAAATGCCATCTCCTATCTTTCAATATGTGATCGATCTGATTGTGAATCTTCCCATCAGGAGAGGTCCAGGTGTATTTATGAATGTTTCAGTGCGGAAACATAGTGCTCTTAACAAGTAGATTCTTTGATGTGGCAAAGTTTATTACTCTAACACCATTTTCGTTACTATCCTGATGTAAACTCTCATTCCCAATAGTCGGTTTGAAAGTATCCTCTCTCCCCACTTTTGCATTAAAATCTCCTAACAGAATTTTCATATGGTAGTGAGGAAAATGATCAAAAACCCCTTCTAAGTCCTCATAGAAACTGTCCTTTGAATCATCACCTTTCTCTTCTGTTGGCGCATGTGCATTCAGAGCAATGGTATTACACCAGTGGACTCTCAGCACTATGTATGACATCCTGTCACTAACAAACTCCACTCTCGTAATTGCTGATACTATTCTCTGGTGTACAAAAAAACCTGTTCCCAACTGACGATTTTCCTGCCCTTTGCCATAGAAAAAAATATACTCCCCAGCTCTTACAGTCCCATCTTTGTCCCACCCAACCTCCTGTACACCCACTAAATCTCACTTATACTTAGCTAATTCCCTGGCCACTGTCATGAGTGACCCTGACCTATACATGCTCCTAACATTCCATGTTCCAAAACTCATATCCCTGTTCCGTAGCTGGGGTCGTACCAAAGAATCAGTCCAGGTCCGAGGCATTGTGTAATGTTCCATAACATCATAATTTGTTTACGGTGAGGAGTTGTTAGCACCTCGCCCAACCCCCAAGCTGGAGGACCACCCCTTGTCGGCTGTCCGCGACTGCTTATTCATTGTATTTGCAGCTACCCTCCATAACTGGAGGCCATTCCTCCATCCGCAACCTGAGGACGCACCATGCCGTGGTGACAGGAACCCACTTAACCTCTCCACTGCGTGTTTATTTTATGCATAAAAGAATACAAAATAAGATTTGTTGGCAGGCAACCATGAGAGCCAGACTATGAACCAGATGTATGGGTTTGAGGGTGAAGTGAAAGCGAAGTACAGTGCCCAGATGTCAGAACTGTTCACTGAAGTGTACAACTGGCTGCCGCTGGCCCATTGTCTCAACGGCCGAGTCTTGGTCAGTATGTTGGGATGTACAGACTTTCTGGTGTAAGTGTATGTTTGGACATGATTGTGTTTGTTTGGACGTGATTCTGATGGACCTTGTGTGCTTTCAGGTGATGCATGGGGGGTTGTTCTCCAGGGATGATGTCACGCTAGATGAGATCAGTAAAATTGACAGGAACAGGCAGCCTCCAGAAGAAGGTGAGTATTGGCGTTATCACTAGATCCTGTCCATTCTTTTAACAACTTCACGACCTGTTTTCCAATGACCATGTGTGGCATGTTCACAAAGAAAGGTTGCAAGAATGCACCTGTCATCCCTTCCATTACTGTCCTTCTGTTTGTACTGAAAACTTGATAGCTTGAATGGATTTCCATGAACTTTTATATTCAGTACTTTCCCTGAATGGAATCGCCACATTCAATTTCTGATTAAAACCAAACAAAAATAATGGATGCTTTATTGGAGAACTACAGGGTGGCCAGAAAGTCGCCATACCCCTACATCATTTCAATTCAATTCACTTCACTTCAGTTTACTGTTCAGCAAGTGTTAATTGTACATCAGGTGCATGTGTCTGTGCACTGACATGTTCCAAACACACCCTTGTTCTCTGCCATGTTCTCTATGCTCTGTGCCAAAGTATTTATGGTGTAATTACAGTGAAGTTGCCTCCACACCTCTCTGCAACTCATTGTTGTGACAATGACATGCAGGGGCTTGTCCCTTGATATTGCTGCATAAAGTGTTGTCTGGTGTAGTAACACAGAGACCTAATGGTGGCCAGGATAATGATGTGGGAGATGTTGGTGTACCGTGGCCAGCCCTGCAGCCCACTCCATCATGCTGAAGCCCGAAATCATCGATGAGTGTTTTGTCTGTAACAGTCTGGACTTTTATCCAGTTTTGACATATACAACTCCAATGCTGTAAATTTGAAATCTTAGCTACATGAAAAGGTATCATTTTAATGGGTTGTATTTAAATTAACTTTCTTTTTGTATTTTTTTAGCTGCCAGATGATGGCTTTTCACAAAAGCTAAAACATGTAGCAAGCAGTAAACTGATACAAATGTAGCTGTCAGTGATGGTCTGTACTTCCACTTTGCTCTGTGGTTAAATAGGATGCTGGTCCTTTCATGTAAAAGTAAAGGAAATGACTTGTAGAGAATGACTAGAGTTCTTTGAGTATTGCATGGTCTAGTGACACATGGGGTATTGTTTTCAGTCATCTCCTTCACCTGACATTTGTTTTAGAATTGTAAGATCATCTGGCAGATGCAGAGCCTATTTCTGCCAGAATAATTCCATCGCCAACGTTCTACTGTCTCATATCTTGCTGTGGTCATCTTTTTCTGGCTCAGCTCTTCACTTACAGGCTGTTTCAGTATCGTGTCTTGATATATATATATATATATATATATATATATATATATAAAAAGGTGACTCAGAAATGCCAAATTCTTTAGTTATTTTTGTCCAGAAAACATGTGGTTCAGAATCAGCCTTGTTTATAGTGTCAGTATTTCCTTGAATTGAATGCAGCCTGTGCTTTATGCATGTTCAGATGCATTAACAAGGTGCCAGATCTTTTGATATGACTTCCCTTACTAAGTTGATAGCACTAACACAAAAGTAGTTGACGGGCGTTTCATGGTGACCGAGTATAAGCTTTGTAATTATAGCTAGTCTGATACACTGACAGGCTTCACTCATCAGTATGACAAGAGGACACACATCACAAATAAGCCATGTTGTGTGAAAGGCACATATGGAAATGACTGCGAATTGAGAGCTCTCTTTCATAACTGAATGTTTGAAAGAAATTGAATGAATGGGAACCTGGGGTAATTGTTCAAGATTTGCTGTGAGAAATGTACTTAAGGGGTGAAAACTTCATTGTGTCATGAAGTTCTTGTGCTTTTTAGGTGGGTAGTCATTTTAAATGGACTACATATTGAAAGGCAAAGTATATGTTAAGCTTTTCAGGATAGTTGCTGTACTTTGTTTTACTATAGGCGCTGTTCACAGCCTGCTGACATTGTAATAAATTTCTTTTGCAACCAGTCTTAATGCCATTCATGTTATAAGTTATTTTGCATATTGCTGTGCCACATAACATGTTACTTTTTCCACATGTGAACTTCTGAATGCCATGCAAATACACTGTGATTTTCTAACCTGCAGCTTGGGTGCCATACTTGTATGTTATTCATGTTGTGTGTAGTGTGATCATATAGTTTCTGGACTGAATTTATTTCCCCACAACAACAGCCCTTACCGTCCAATCAGTGTTCTCCACGTCTAATTAATCTCCTTGGGACTTCATTTAGCGATGCCAGTGATCGTGCCATCATTAGAAGCATTTTGTGAATTGTATTATTTGGAACTTGGTAGGGGCATCCTGTGATTTAGCTCATCATTAAATCTTCCCTTCAACACCATCTTGAGTTTTGGTGAACAAAAGAAGTCACACATTGTTCTGGGTCTCTTTCAAGCCTCTCTTGAAGTTTCTGGCATGTATCAGTGCCTCTCCAGCTCCTCACTCAACGGATGGGAAACAAACTTGGCAGCAATCTGATGCATGCTCAGTTCGTCTTTGAAAATGCATTGCACTGACCCAAATGAAACCCCAAACCTGTTAGCAACTTCACGGATAATGCTTCTTCTGTTGTCCAGAGACAGGCGCCTTCACTTGATCCACATTTTCATATATTTTTCCCACTGATGTACATCCTGAGCATTTGGCATCTTCAGCAGAGGTCATGGCCTTTGAACTTGGAAAACCACTCAAAAACATATGTTCTTCTGTTTGTCATCTGTCTAAAAGCTATTTCCAACATTTTGAAATTTCTATAGCATTTTTCTCCAGTTAAGTAAAATCTGATGTAGACATGCTCTTGTTTCAAGTTTGCCATTTTCTAGGTGCACCAAAATTGCAAATTGAACAACACACTTGCACTTCACAAGTCATTACTCAACAAGCACACATGCTACAGTCTTATCGCTCTTCAGACTGTACTGCATCTATGTCAAGTAGTCGAAGATTGTTCCATTGGTGTTTAGTGTGGAAACTGGCACCATGTGTATCGAGTAAGAACATACAACCATACTGGTACACCATAACATGTTACATATTGCACGTGATATTTTTTAATAATTTAAAAACAACACAAATATGAAATATGTAACTTTTTTAATTATGTCCCTAGACACAAAAGTGCTGTTGCTTGGCCTTGGCTGGGAGATGGCCAAGCGCAGTCCAGCACTTGTTGTGAGTGGATTACTCACATGGGAATGTTTTGATACTGAATTATTATAGCATCTAATATGGGAAAACATCCCTAGGCGTTGTCATGTGAAATGAGTGTTACCATATTTTATCTTCCACACATTTATTACACAATAGGTACTTAGCAGCTTCACAGTGACCATTTACTTCTAATTATGAATGAAAATGAGTCATGCCTATCAAAAGAATAAAACCTGGTGACAAAGAGATCACTGGTATGAGGAGCAATTGTTGCATACAATGGCTGCAGAAATGAACTGAGGCAAATTGAAACACTGTTGTAGCAGTGACTCTGATGCTGGTGCTTCCTGGTCCAGCAGCCACACAGTTTTACTGCACTAGTGACATCTAGTGTGGCCTCCTTCTGGGACTATATAAAAATATATTGGTGAATATGATGTCACAGGTCCACTGTTAAAAAGAAAGGCATCAACATTTCTGCATCTGATATTAGTGATTGATTTTGACTGCCAACGTGAATGTTTTTGGTGCAGTGATCTTGTGTTTGTAACCTTTTATCATTTTAAGTATAATTTGGTGTCCCACGGTGCTTTCATATGGATTCTCAAGACATTACGTGTATGTGCTATTCATCACACAAATAGTCCAGAAATTGTGGTGACATTCTTCAACCAGAGCTGTGTCCAGCCATCTAGTGTTTTGTCGTTGAGCGTTTTTATGTTTTTCCCCTGATGATGGTGCCTCAGAGCACCAAAACATGTCAGGGTGTAACTGATATCTTTTACTAAGATTCTTCTATTTGCAACTTGTGCATGAGTTGGTGTAATTGTATATAATTCTAGTAAGCTTACCAAATTTTGGTAACGGTATTGCTGCCCATCAGATGTTAAGGTCAGCTCATGGGACCAGAAGTGCTATGAGATAAGCCCATGTCTGTGTTACAGGGCTGATGTGTGAATGTGATGAGCCCATGTCTGTGTTACAGGGCTGATGTGTGAACTCCTGTGGTCAGACCCTCAGCCACAGGTTGGACGGGCACCCAGTAAACGTGGTGTTGGTGTTCAGTTTGGTCCTGATGTCACAAAGAAGTTTCTAGAACTAAACGGTCTTGACTATATTATAAGAAGTCATGAGGTAAAGAATGAAGGCTATGAAGTGGCTCACGATGGGAAATGCATCACTGTGTTTTCTGCACCAAACTACTGGTGAGTCATTCCAGTTCTTTATTAAGAGTATTAAGACCCTGTGATCAGTTTTAAAACCCTGAGAGTGTAGGCAGCTAGATGGGACCCATGGACATTGACACACCCAGGTTTATTGACCAACTTGGGTAAGAGGTGGGCTCAATCCAATGCCTGCCATTTGCCTTGGGATTATCAGGCCACCTCTGTGAGCAGTGCATTAACAGGAACAACATTTCAAGATAAGGCTTGTGTATTCTTAGAGAGCATCGTTGTGGCAGTCAGTGCTTTTGTAATGCCGCTAATATGTTGCAGTGATACGATGGGCAACAAGGGTGCATTCATTGTGTTGAAAGGCAAGGATATGGAGCCCCAGTATACAACATATACAGCTGTGGTAAGTTCATATGAACCATTAGCAGAATATGTTATGTTTTGACCAGTTACATATGTAATGAAAATGCGTTATGTTAGAGCATTAGTTTATTGAAGTTTGCTTGCACTGACTTTCAAGATTGGAATATATTATCACACACTGAAATGCTTCCAGTCTTCCATTCATATTCTGAAGGCCTCCCCCCCAGTGCAAGATCTGAAAGCAACTGCCTGAGTTAAGGCAGAAACAAGAGTAGTACCATTGTGACGGACTGTCTTAGAAGCATGACAGGAAGATAGGAAACGTTTGTGATTCACTGTTAATATTGACTCAGTACCAGTCACAGACTCACAAGCACATAACTGCATGTGTTTAAACATAAAGTTAGAGCTGTAATTGATGACTATACCAAATTCATATGTTGGAAATAACACATTTAATTAAATGCTGTGTTTACATTGTGTTACAGCCCCATCCGAACGTGAAGCCCATGGCATATGCGAATTCCCTTCTCAGTCTTATATGCTAGTGTACATAAGTTGTAGACTTGTTTTAATATACGCTCAAGAGACGACGTGTATATGAAGATGGCTGTGATCCACTCGCAAGAAAGAAGCGATTCCAGTCTTGGTGCTGAAATACTGGTGGAATCATTCTGCTTCAAGATGCATTTTATACTTTTTTTATTGTTTATTTAATCCCTCACATTTCTTAAGCAAGATCAATTGTATACAAAGAATGCGTGTTGAGTTCAGTGCCGAGTACAGCCGCAATTATGTTGTCTTTTTTTGAGATTACTTTCCACAAAGTTACACACACAAACATTCCAGCCACCCTTCTTCTTTCACCTTGTTGCTGGAGTGAAAACCTTAGGACTGACTAAGTGCGGTAGTGTTTTGTTGATGTTGCTCAGTAGGATAATGATTTGATTGTGTCATATTTTGGTCAGCATCTCAAACACCTGATGAACCAGATCATCCCTGTTGCTCCTATTTACCTGGAACGAAAGATAAATCCTTCCTGGCAAAACACCTCTTGTTACTGTTACATTTCAGTGCCAAGTGATGTGTTCTGATCACTTGAGGCTTGAAGCATAATTAGATACAGTAAAATATTTATATATGAAACATCAAGTTAATTAAATTTTCTGTTTACAAAATATGTCATATCCTATCGAGGTCCATATAATTTGTTAATTAAAATTTCAACACAAGTTACAATTGGATGTACACCAATCTATAGTTTCTTATACTTTGCTTAAGAAAACTAATTTCATGTCTCAGTCTTTTTTAAGAAACTGATGAAAAATGTTACAAAACCTGAAGGTTTATCATGATCTTCAACATAATCTTCCATGCTTCCATAATCTTAACAGCTTCAAAACCTGGTTGTCTGTAATGTGATATGTTGTATCATCTTTCCATCTAGACTGTGTTCTCCCTGCCACAATCCTGTGTGCTATATGTGCTACCCATCAGACCCTCAGTTTTTCCCGCAGAATGTACCAAATGCTTCAGACTAGTGTTTTACAACTGATGTGTTGCCACAAGGTAGCAGGTGTACCATATACTTTTATTAGAAATGGAATATGGGTATTAGTGTAACCCTCTTAAGATGTTTTTTTTGGAAACATGCAAGAAATCGGGGTGATGAAGCAGGAAAATGTCTTAAAAGGGTAAGCCTGAAAGTGTGTTATTTTGTAATTCTGAATTGAAATTGACATTCACTTTACTGGAGTATTATTCCATATGAATTCTGCAGTAAGTGATTTTCACCATCAAATCAAATATTAAGCCTTACCTTCTGTGATTTTGACAAATTCTTGAACATAAGAGCATATTTTTTATAAGCACATCTGGTAGATAAAGAGCCCATTTTTGCTGGAACCATATCATGAGTAGTGACTTCACCTCATATTTTGTGGCTTTCCTGTTTTTCTGGCTTGCTTGTTCACTGACAGACTGCATGAGCATTGTGTCTTAATTTTCCACAACCATGTCTAAGTTGACACAGGGATGCTGAGTTCTACAGTGATTTTTGTACAACAGACATTTTGAGTAGTGTCTGTATTGTTTGTAATGTTCACTTTTCCTTGAATTGAGAGTGGCTTGTGTTTTATGCTCATTTTTAAGGTAACAGTCATCCTGTATGCATGTTGAATAATTAATTGCTTTACAGGATGAACAGAGTTCACACACACATGGTGTTAAGTGAACACAAATGGTACATGAATTTTGTCCAAGGAGTACTTCAAATTATTGAAGGTAAAATAAAAGAACACAAAATAAAATAGTTACACAATCACAACATGCTGTGTACAGGTCATGCTTTTTCACTTTATAGCGCGTCCACGTGCCATTTTAAGCTTTGTAAAAGTCATTAACAAGATACCAGATGTTCTGGACATGAATTCCCTTACTAGTTAACAGTACAAACATAAAAATGATTAACAGTATTACAATCCATTATAAACCTTCTAACAATAACTGGTCTCAGAGACTGTCAAGCTTACACAGTCCACTCAGTCAACAGTGATACATGAACTCTGTGTTTGAAGCAGTGTGAACAAATGGGAACCTTGGAGAATGGTTTAAGATTTTGATGCACAAACATTAAAGGGGTGAAGTGTTTGTTGCACTGAAATGTTCATACTTTTTTAGTGGAAAACCTTGTAAGTTGCAAATGTATCACAAGGGCAAAGAGTATATATTTAATTGTGTACTAAAATTTTGGTACTAAATTATTATAATGTCTGCTGCAGGAAAACATCTTAGGCAGTGTTGTCATAAATGACTTTCACTGTGTTAACATGGTAATGTTAAAAAAACTGCACGATAAATTAAATGATTAAAGTTAAAATATTTTTCATTTGCTCAAGTTCGTGCCTTCTACAGTTTCATAGTAAGTCTATACCACCACTGTGTAACAGATCTACCTTTCTTAACCCTTTAAGGACTGGTGGTTAGTTTACTATCCAGAAATTAAAGGTCTTATATTGGACAAGTGGTCAGTTTACTAACCAGCGATGTCAAAAGCTAAGCTGGACAAGCAGTTAATACACTAACTACTTGTCCTTATACCAGATTCTCCCATCTTTTGTCTTATAAAACAAGAATCCTCTTTATGTTTAGTGCACTCTGTTACTTTCTAGATATAAAGGTATGCATTGATGACAGCAGATTATGTTTTGATAAAGTTTGGCTTAAGTTCCATGCATCTCAAAATTAGCAGTTGGATTCTAGTGCCATGGCAGAAAACATGTGTTACATTACTCTGAGTGAGATTAAGAGGTGAACTGTGATTCTGAGGAGCAGTTTGTTTCAGATGACTGATGTTGAAGCTGGTGATGATTTAGCAGAACATTCTGACAACACTGTTCTGACAGTCAGGTGTAGCCTTGTGATAGTAGAAGCGAAACTGGGGCTTAAATACACCAGTTCTGTGCTCCAAAGCCAGGTGTGCATCGTGCTGTTCCTCACATCAATTCAGATTCCCCATCTTTAGACTGTTTTTGACTAATGTTTGCAAATGAACTATTGAACATTCTTTTGGTAGAGTCAAATTGTTATTAGCTGCAACACATCCATGGGCTGCAGAACAAACCTTAACAACTGGACATTTCTATTGATGAACTATATCGTTTTCTAGCTCTGATAATCCTGATGGGACATGATGTTCAGAACACTAGAAAATATTACTGGTCAACCAATGAGCCATGCTGTACTCCAGTCTACACAGAAGTCGAAGAAACATGATTGGTTTATGCATGTAATGAAAGTGATTCACTTTGAAAATAATCAAAATCCACCTGACAGAGCAAGTTCAGATTGTGACAGGTTGTGGAAAATTGGAAAAATTTATTTAACACAGTTGTAACCCTTCAAGTAATGTTTTCCTGCCAATGGATAGCACAAGAAATATTTAAGATATGTCCATTTTAGCAAACTGCAACATGGAGATAAGGACACAAGGACTTTAATTCTGTCCAGCTTGACATGTGGCATAGATTTAAATGCTCCTCACTGCTGCTGCTAATATTAGCCTACTAATCCCATCCTTGAAAAGTGTTAATGTTTCTGCATTATAATATTTTCATGAGACCTCTCTCTTTGACACCATGCCAGTCAGGATCTGGGTGAACTGTTTACAACAGTATGCCAATATTTTTATTCTAGGGAATAATACTCTGTACTTGTTCAAACATGAAGAGAAAAAAGTGTGTTATTGCCCTGTGAATACGATTTTTGTGGTTTGCCTGTACAAATCTTAACAGCTGTGCTTCTTCAACTCTTCAGAAGGTATGGCTTTGAATTAAAAATGACAGATCCTAAATAGAGACACTACTGCTGGATTGATACATGACGCAAATTCTGATGGTGATGTGTCAGGTACTGCCTTGTGTGACAAGAAAAAGCTAGTTACATCCCTCAAAAGGGTATACATGCAGGGTTGACTGATGAATCAAGCACACTGGGGTGCCACCAAGACGTACACAGACAAATGAGGTAACTTCAGTGATGAAGGTGGAAATGCTGTAAAGCCAGAAATACAGGACTATAACGAACAGATGGGTTATGCTGACTTCAGGGACAGGGTGATAAACAGTTATTAGACACAGTGCCAGATGCAGATGTGGATAAGACACTTTTTTCACTTAGGCATGACAATTCTAAACAGCTTTCTCTTCTTGACTGCAGGTAGGCCCAAAATGACTCGTGCAGACTTCAGACTTCCCTTCATGCAGAACTTAACTGAAAGGGCTTGGAATCCTACTTCATCCACATCGAACCTTGGGGATGCACTGTGTTTTGCACAAACAAGTTACACGGCTTGAAATTAACTAGCAGTCACTTGCCATTTCCTTCCTCCAGACTGTATTGCCACACATACTGTGCATGGGGGGGGGGGTTAGAGTTCAAGAAGTGTGATGTGGGACTGTGTCTGGGTGAGTGTCAGGACTGCCACACAAAGCTGAAACCGTGAAGCATCAATGGATGATGGCAGGTCTTCAGAATCACAAAACAACCCACAAATTAGGTATGTAACAAAAAGGATTTACATTGCTAAGTTTCTTGCAGTGTGCTGATAAACACACAGAGACCCACACGTGGCATGCTAGGCCATTTGCCAGTAGATATTAGAGACCAGCATGTGGTCACTTAGGATGGCAAGCTTAACCCTTCACTGCCGAACGTCAAGTATACTTGACGCTCGCTGTGGGCATTTAAATCTTCCTCACTGCCGAATGTCAAGTTAACTTGACGCGAACGCTGAATCCAATGTGGAAGCATTTTTCTGACCTCTTTTCCATGTTCACCTACGGTTTATGTATGTGGTAGGTCTCTTGATAGTCAGGGCTGCCTGTGCAGTGAGTGATGTTCCCCCCTATCCCTGTACCGCTCCACAATAACACCACTGAAACGTCAACAAATTTTAGAAGTGCGCACATCAATACCGCTTGAGACAAAACATATTTCTCTCTTATTGCTTGCACTGCAGTCGTTGGTGGGTTGGTTTTGGGTTGAATTCAACGGTGTGCTATGCAACTACTACGTCATTATGCTCTGGATGGCTTCTAGTGGCGTACTGTAACGCCTATTTTCAGCCCAAACTGAAAACGAGATCTCCACGAAAATCAATGTTTTCAGCTACAGGAGGGCTCACAGACGTGCCTCTTGTAGTTCTGGTGCACTTTGTAGGGGTTTTGGGGCAATAATGTGCGACACACAGCTGTCAAATGTACTCAAAGTGTCGTGGACACCCTAGAATATGAGGAATTTTACACAGCATTCACATTGTACCTTTAGACCTGTTTTGTTCTCACTGTGTAGGTGGTTCATATTTATCGTGGCGTTATGTTTCTTAGTGCCCAGCAACACAGAACAGTCTTTGTAAGAGACAGAACAGTGTAACATTCACCACCAGGTGGCAATAAAAAAAAATAAATAAAAACGTGGACCAGCAAAATAAGAACTCCCCCTCCCTGTGGTTGACAACGAGACATGACACGAGACAGAGCAGCAACACAGAAAAAATATGTCTAAAATGCAACTGTGTAAGGTTCATGGTCACACACAGCAGTCCTCATACAGATGAGTGTTGGCATTTGTAGACCTATGGCAGTGAAAAAGATCAGGCTCGACGAGGAAGCCATCAGTGAAATTCTGGTTGCAGCAGATTCCGAGAGTGATTCTGGTGCTGAAGCTAATGATGTTGATGAATCTGAAGAGGAACAACAACAAGCTTCAGCACAAGAAGAGCCACAGGCTGGAACAAGTGGTGCAGGATTATCAAACTGGGGACCGCCTCAATGAAGGAACATCACTGTCCATCCATTTGTTGGTCCAGCAAAAGGTGTAAAAAGGAGCGAGGCTTCACACATCAACAAAGACAGTTCGCCGCTGTCTGTGTTGATGCTGTTTTTTGCACAAATTTTTCACCTGCTGGTGGAACAGACCAACCTGCACTACCAGCAACACGTGGACAAACAAGCCGGACCTAGCCGCTGACTGCCTGACATTACGATGTCAGACATGATGACTTTCATTGCCTTGGCTCTGCAGATGGGACGACTTGAAAGACACACTTCATGACTACTTATCTCAACTTAGACAGGTACACACCCCCTTTTACGGTGAGACCATGACACGAGACAGGTTTCTACACATACTGCGTTTTTTGCACTTTGCAGACAATGCACAGAGACCCGACCAAGGTGAGGAATATGACCGACTGTGGAAAATAACGACCATTTTTGAAACACTGAACCAGGCCTATGCTAAATTCTATAACCCCTCCGAACATTTGGCTGTAAACGAGGTGACTGTAAAATTTAAGGGTCGGGTTATCTTTAGGCAGTACATTCCCAAAAAAAGGAAATGTTTCAGTATCAATATTTACAAACTGTGTGACGACTCAGGGTATACATACGACATGAAAGTTTACTTGGGTAAAGTCTCGCGCTCCGCCACTGACGACATGACTGCAACACACGCAACTGTCAGACATTTGACTCACAGAGTTGAAGGCTTAGGACACAAACTGTTCATGGAAAATTTTTTTTCATACCCAAGACTTTTTGACAACTTAGAGAGACGTAAAATAAATTCATGTGGGACAGTATGGCCTGACAGAAAAGACATGCCCCCAGACTTTGGACCGAAAAAACTAAAATTGAAAAGGGGTGATGTAAGGGTTAGGACCAGGGGAAATTTGACTACACTAGCTTGGAAGGACAGACGAGACCTATACATGCTGACTAACATGGACCCACCACCACCTGAAGGAAATTTTTGTGAGAACAGGCCTGTGAAGCCTCACATCGTGGCATGGTGTAACTGCCACATGGGCTACGTCGACAATTCTGATCGTATGGCGAATACCTATTCCATGTGTCGACGCAGTTTCAAATGGACCACGAAATTGTTTTTCCACCTTCTCGATCTAACAGTACTCAACAGTTGGATTCTGTTATCTTCGTGTGGGGCCAAATATACCCACTGAGATTTCATTTTTCTCCTGGTGAGAAATTTGATCGAAGAAGCTGGAAGAAGCCGAGATCGCCCCACCCCCAGTTTGGGTGGAAGGCCAAGTGCCGCTGACACCAATGTTATCAGGCTGGAGGTCCTGCATAGTCATCACTGGCCGGTAAAATTTAACATCGTCCGCTGCCATGTCTGTTCAGGTCGAGGCCAGCACAAGACAACAGCGTATAAGTGCCCCAGATGTAACGCTGGCTTGTGCGTGGTTCCTTGTTGTGGGGAGTACCACACAAAAGTGAATTTGTTAAAATAGTGTGTGTGTGTGTGTGTGCACGCGTGGTGGGTGAACAGCGATCCAAGGAGCCACGGATCTTCTGTAGCAACCAGAATTATGTGAGTAACAAACTTTTAAACTAAATTCAAGAAATGCATGCATTTCACAGGTCTAATTTATTATAAAAATTAGTGAAAAATTTTTTCCCGAATTAATCAACTCGTAAACAGACTGCGAAATTTTATTCCATTAAATTTGAGCGAAACGTCTATGAGATATGATTTTTTAAATAAAAGCAAGCATAAAAATTTAAAACCCCAGTGAAAAAAACCTCGGCTCGGTGGCACTTGAGCGAGGGGATTTAATTCCGGCTAGCTGCGGCTTTAAAGGGTTAATTTATTTGCAAGACGTCAAATGCATGGAACCCAGTACATCATATATCAACAGATCAGAATCATTATAAGATCGCAGCGAGTAATAAGAATGGGTGACGTTTAAATCACTAACTACTGCTCGGTGCCTAATGATGTACAAGGAGGTTAAGGTTGGTGGTCTGTTGGCATGAAAAAATTACAATTTTTGTGGAATTCATCCTGTTGTGGTATGTTACCTCAAAACTGACATACATATTACCGTCAACCACAACAAAGTATTTTTAGTTTCTTCAATGTATGCTGCATGTTTTGGTTGGGTAGACCATCCTCGGGCATTAAAATAGATGACTTTAAAACCCCAAATAAAATGCATATATATATATATATTAAATTTGTAAGATCTCACAAATTGTGCAAGTCATTATAATCTTTTTGTAGCATTAAAATATAAACCTATAAACCACACATGAGAAATATATAAAATGGGTCGACAACAGCAGTGTCTATCCCTCCTATCTGATTGGTCAAGTGATTTTTGTTGCATATTAAAAATGTCCAGAATGGGCAATTTTGTACGTAAGATGACCAAGGTTCCAAGTGTTGAAGTAATGTCAGTCATTACACTTCCACTGTTTTTGGTGTTGCTGTTCATCAGTGTGTCATATGAACTTACCACAAGCACAATGCTGTTGGGGCTTTTTCTGAGACTTTCAGTGAAATCAATAGGTGCCACTGGAATGGTTGCCAATATTGTGATAGAAGGATTGCTGAACGCTTTTGTCACTTCCTCCTTGAAGCGATCACTCAGTAACTCCATGCGGCCAATCTCATCCAGCACCAAGATGCCTTCAAAGTTTGGCTGCAACAAACACCAGTTACATGAAAATCTTGTATGAAGGAAAATTTGAGTTGATGAAATGGACAGAAATTTGCTGAATTAGACATAAAGGTAGTTCTCGATCTGCATAGTAATGCGATTCTGAAGACTACCGTGCAAATCAAATTCACATATAATGTGGACCATTTTCCCATATAAGATGACTGAAATGTCCAAGTTAGGGGGAGTACATTAACGTACCCAACACTACCAAATTTCAAATTATAATATAGAAAACAATATAGTAAGTGTAATACGGTACAGTAATTTAAAGGAGAGGTGAGGCTTCCTGTCTGAATAACTTACCACCGTTAACTGCTGTGCTTTCGATTACTCACTGCACATTTCAGTGTAACAGCTGGTGGCTGCCTGCACATTTTGAGCAACATCTGAGCCAGGTTCCATGTCAGGATCATTCATTATCATCTGCTATGATGAGTGTACTGTGAATGTACAGCAATATTCCCTGAACCTCCTGTACCTCCAGGAATGCAATACCTCAAGTACTTCTCCCTCCTCATATTATTTTTCGTGCTCAAAAAGATCTTCATTTGATAGGACCGGTTGGCAAGATTCAGGCACTTCCTCCATATTGCCTTCTTCGACCTCTTCAAAGCTTGCTGATGGTGTGAGCTTCACGATGTCCAAACATGTCTGCGACACATTTTCATTCATGTCAAATCCACTGAATTCATGCACACATTGAGGGCACAGCATATGCAACATTCCATTCATACATACACTGCTCACTTCTTTTATGCATCAGCAATTATGGCATCACTGATGGTGAATGAACTCCAGAACTGTTTGGCCAACATCTTGTCATTTTTAGTTTCCTTCATGATGCCATTAAACATTTTCCTTAAAAACCGAGCTAACAATGTGGGGATTGTTCCCTGTTCCAGTGGCTGGATTAGCAATATCATGTTGAAGGGAAGAAACATGACTTTGATACTGTCGGCAGAAAGTTTTGAGCTTCTGCTTTTCCTACAAAGTGGACGTTTTATCAATGGAATTGCCAGGATTTCTTGCATTGTGCTTTGAGGGTTCATTTCAAACTGTGTATGTGTAAATTCTTGACCCCATGTATTCAGAACATGCCTAAATTAATAACCATCTAAATCCACATTGGTCTAAATCAAAACCATGTGAATCAAGAACTACCTGTATGTTGAATACAGAAAAATATATCCAAGGGTATAATTACTTATACCAAAATGCCAGCTGGTAAAAGCTTATTTTGGATCTTTTATGTCTGAATTTCAGTAACTGTGTTGTGACAGCTGTGTCTCTTGCTTGTCTCATTTTCTGAACCCCATTTCATGGCACTGTCAATTCAAACTATTGCATACATTTCACATCCTGTACTTAAAAGAGTGTGTAGGGCTGTGACAATGCTGAAAGCCCACATATTAACATATTTCTGAAATGAAAATCTGGGGTAGCTTATGGTCACACAGCATGCATATGTGAACGTGAAGAGTAAGTTTTGTTAAGTACAGAGAGGTGGGGAAGAATAAGGTTCTCTCACTAATGTAATGTGGGTGGTTGCAGAATGTCTCATAAATGGATAATTGGCTGACTTAGTTTTGTACTGTTTCTAAGAAGAAAGGAAGGAGTCTGACTGAAGAGACACTTTTTCACAGGACTGGAAGAGTGACACAGAGCATGTAACAAACCTGAGCTGGGAACACTGGCAGAGCAAAGGTTTCAAATGACTTCAGAGCCACTGTATACCGTCCAACTGCATAATGTGATGCTGCTCCAGCACCAGCCTGCCTGTAACAGGCCAAAGTCAAGCTGTTTTACTGATTCATGATTTTAAAGCCTGACATTGTAGGATTACATTTAGCAGGGTTACCACACATTCTATTTTTCCTGAATATGGCCTCTTTTTGAGACATAAAATTTGCATCTGGGTGATTTCTTTTCCAACATAAAGTTGTCCAGGTTCCTTGCCATCAAATATGCCACCCCCAAAGGCAAGGGTGTCCAAGTTTCTTCTCAACAATCATTCCACCCACAAACACAACGGTGCCCAGGTTTCTTGCTGTCAGTTGTCTCACCCACCAAGGTGAAATTGTTCAAGTTTCTTACTATCAATTATGCAACCCACAATGCAAAATAACAGCCATCCAGGTTCGTTACAGCTGACAAGTGAAGAATAACTGTTCTGAGGGTTCATATGTGTGGAACAGAAGATTCAAATTTGAATGAAAGTACACTCTAGGGATAAGTGTAATTAATTCTTAATATTTTATCTTTAGTCCATGATTCCTAGCACTCTCCAGCAGTGGTACTATGATTTCCAGTAATCTCCAGTAGTAGTACTATGATTCATCTTCATATCAAACTGTCCTCCAGTCAGTTTGCCATTAGTATTGCTGTGAGGACAACGAAAAATAAGGAGTTGCATGGGTGAGGACAGACACAGAATGTACAGCAGTGGGAGGAGGGTAAAATATACAAACGCCAAGACAATTGCATTTGGCGGTTTAATAGACACTAATTAAAACAATCTTAATTGCACCTTATTACAAAATGCAAGTGTTACACTGTTAAGGTCTGAAAAGAGTAGTGCTGTGGTCCTGCTTTGTCAGTGCTGAAAAAAAAAGGTCTTTTAGTCATTATGAAAACTAAATCTTAATAATTAAAAGCCGATCCATTGTTATCACCTGTTGGACTCCCATCATATCACTCAGTTGAAGGCTGACAAAAGTTGTTCCAAAGAAGTCACTATTCATGACTGGCAAATTGTGTCACCTCAAGGGAAGTAGGATCATGTGTTGATGTACTCCTTTTGTCACCTCTTTCTTCCTATCTGCCACTGTTGTCTCTGCTTTTAGTACAGGAAGGAACATGAGCATGTTCAACTGCTGCTTTATCATGTGCATTTCCACTTTGTGCATTATATTGACCTGCTGTCACAGTAGTAATTGTATGCTGTCAGTGAGTGGGCAGTTTGTGCATCATGGATATTTCTGCTAATTATGAGGTTTCTGTTTCTGCTGTATGGAATTTTAATTAATTCTTCCTGTAATTTACTGCTGTTTGTTCTCTAAAAGTGCTACAATATAAATGCAAGTTTATGGACACGAAAATTTACAATCTTCAGAAAGAAGTAGTTGTGTTTTAGAAGTGTGGCTTAATGTACAGTCTTCACAAACATTTGCATAAGTTGCTAATAAAGGACTGTTAGACCTGCAGGCACATGGCAAATGAGTGAAACACAAAACCAACATCTGAGGTGAAGGCAGTTCATCAAAGATAACAAGCTGTTTCATGCACCCAGGCTCAAAAACTGATGGCATACATGTCGCTAAAGGTACTTTGGCCTTTCACTGAGTGAAGCGTCAAGTTATAAACTGAGAGACTGCAGCAGTGGTCTAATCAAGAAGCTTTTCCCTGATTCAGAAACAGCCTATATGCATCAAAACCAAGTAAATTATTAATCCTACATAACACTGTGTCATGTGAAAAATTCCTTACACATGTAAGAGAATTCTAAAGGAATGAAACAATTACTGCAAAATTGTCTTTTTTGCTCCAAGAAATATGGCAACCCTGAAATTTGATACTTACGACAGTCTAGCAAGGGGCCCTCTTTCTCCATTCAGCGTGACAACATCAAAACCAATGCGCATTCTACCATTTCGGATCTCTTCAGTGAGAAATCCTCTTGTAGAACTGCCTCTATCATATAACAACTTGCATACTTTCTGTATTAATATTGTCTTCCCGATGCCTGGAAAAGCCAAATTCATTACATGACAAATAACATTTCACTACACATTTTTAAAAACAGAATGTGTGGTACACTGAAGAAAGACAAGATCCTACCTAGAAATTGATAGTGAGATGTGTGCAATATTTACAGTCTGTAAGAAACAAATGGTAAAATACTATTATGTTAATTTAAGGAAACAATTTTTGTGCTGGGAGAAATTATTTAATATTACTGCCAAAAAGTCAGCCAACCCACACAAAAAACAATGATTTTAAATGAGTACAGATTATGACATTACTCTACGGACAAGAAGACTAATGATGTTCTAGGCTGTAACATGATGTAATCACGTGGTTGGATACCGACATTTCCTTTGAACTTGCATCATTCCCCTCATCTGTTTGCAGCTACCAGTAAGACTACATGGTGTCACGAATCATAATCTGAACCAGGTGCGCAGCCAGAATTTTTCCTTGAACGGGGGAGGGGGA
>BLKM01000189.1:37584-86663 GCA_013340265.1 Coptotermes formosanus
GGTATATATAATTTGTTTTTTAAGACTTATGGTATAAAAAATATGTTGTAAGTACAACATAACACTGTTTGCAACTGCGTTTATATACATATGAATATAACTACATGTTCCATGGCTCAGTCACAGTATCGTATCTTTTTTATTTTTAATTTTATTAATTTATTTTTCAGAATTCTAATGTACTAGTCACCAGGCACCTTCTGTGGCTGATCTCAGCTGACGGGCAAATCACGTAAGACTTTCGATATTACAACCTCTACAAAATCTGTTTTTTAAATTTCGGTTTTGGGGGCTCAGCCCCGCAGCCAATCTCCCCTCCTTGTGTGCACCGCTGATCTCAACACACACCACCGTAACAATTCTTAACATAAGTAAGCTGACTCTAAGGCGTACCTGGAGGCCCAGTCAATAGAATACGTGGCTTTCCAGATCCCATTTTATACGTATACAAAAATGCCTTGCGAAATATAACTTTTAACAGAGAGTCACGGATGCCAGTCAGAGCTCCGTGGTTGTCGCAGTCATTGTCAAACACACATTTTGATGCCGCCGAAAATGCAACTGGCGGTTACATGTCTACGGATTACCTGTGACTGTTCAGTGAATTTGTGGGTCATTCATCAAGTACTACATATATATTCCGTGGCAAGACAGCGGTACATTTCAACTCTATTCCGTGGTCCAGCAAAATGACAGTAGGCGTAGTACGCAGGACAATATTAGAACTGCCCGTGTAATATACCACTGATTAATGATTTTGATGAACGATCTATGTGGGATGTAAATGAGGTGTCCCGAACCACAGATTACTACCTCTGCGACCCGGTAGTAATCTGTATCATGGACCGTCGTGGACGATCTGTTACCGTTGAAAGCATGGATCAGATACGGAAGGGCACGATGTGTAGGTAGACGCAGATGCTCTACCGGTGTAAAGAATAGCAGTTGTAGTTAGCGTATGGGTTATGTGATAGAGTGCGTGGTTTGAATGGGGATGTTGTCTGGCAGCTGGTCGTCCCTCATATGTATTGGAAAGTGTATTCTTTATGATTATGTGAGTGTGCGGTTTTAGTATATTAACATCAGTTTAATTTTAAAGTTTGTTTGGAAAATTCGTGTTCATTACGATGCCGCTGTGTGACGGCACAAAGTTGTGCATCCTGAAGCGCCCTGTTAATCTCTGTTGCACAAATAATATACGAAGAGTGTAATTTAGTGGGAGTGTTTCGCATATACAGAGTGCAGTTTCGTAATTTTTGGATTCTTTGGTTCTATAAAGAGATCAATTTCTAGACATGTAGGGTCGTACTGGATGTTCTTGCTTAGTGTGTACTTGATCAACTTGTTTTCGGTAATAATACGTGAATGCATTATTCCGTATTGATGCCCCGATCCTGAATGTAATCAAACCACCTTTACAATAAATACTTGTTTATAAACTGCTTTCTGTGCAAACTGTTTTTGTTTTCTGATCACGTGTGAGATGCCTCTATACCTAGTTGTTGAATATCTAATTACCCTGTTAGCCTGTTGATGATTTGTGTGTACCTATATCTGATATTGTGCCAATCGTGAACTTTCCCGTTTTATTTAATAATGTTTTTTGAGTAAGTGTAGTGCAGATGTACAGTGTTGAATGTATGGGTTGGCTTCAGTTTTCATAGTAGCATAGTTTGCATCAACATATTTCAGCAGAGGAGAAGTTAGGGAATTATGGAATAAATTTGATATACTGTCACTTGACTGTGAATACCTGTCCTTACTGTCTTTCTTTGTAGACATGGAAACATTTCAAATCCAGAGATGTGTTAGTTACCAGAAAGATCTGGAAACCAAGTTATACAGTGTTCTTCCATACAACATTAAAGTTTTAACTGTAATATGGTACTATTTAAGGCAACATTGGCATATTTTATATAGCTCACACCTGCTCTGTAGATTCTTTTTTTTTTAAGTGAAGGCACGTAAGTAGTGTGTATATCATTCAATAATTTTTGACACAAATCTTGCTATGTTTGGGGTTTGTGAAATGTGATATTCTTACGAGACAATTATAAACAAGTGTAAAAATCATGTATTTTATATTTTTATTGTGTTGTATAGGGTTCTTGCTTTACTGGATAATTATAATTTTTACTTCACATGTCATTTCTCATGATGACAGCACAGTGTCTCTTTCTGTTCCAACATGCTGTCAGGTGAGGTGTTCAGTTTACTGCATTGCATTTAGTATTGTGCTGTTAGCATTTTTAAAGAAGGTGCTGGAAATGGTTTGTTCAGCTTGCGGTCACACATCACATGTAGCAAACATGTTTATTGCATGTCAGAATTCTGTTGGTGAAGTTGAAGGCACTACATCTTAACACTTTTTTGAAGATTGCTATATGTTTCATCCTTTAATGTAACCCAGAATAAAAATTGCATGGGTTCAGACCTGATGATGAGGGGTCACAGTCCCCTGTTTATTATTGTCGCCAAAAACACTGTCTAAAAATGCATAGGATAGTAATCAGGTGTTTCAAATGGTGTCAGAAATTGTGTAACATATCAGTTTTAAATTTATGGTGTTAAGAAAACAAGTGGGTCCTGTAAGCGTAATTGCACTTGTAGCATGTCCTATTCCAACATTTATGTCCTGTAATGTCATTTCATGGATTTAACATGACATATTCTGCGGAATGCTACCTGTTGGATTAACTTCAGAATTTATGCTGAATGCTACCTGTTCGATTAACATCTCATTTTCTGCATAACCAAGTTGTTACTGTGAGGGTTGAGGTATCCACTGAGATGAAACCGAGCTTTGCTGCTGGACAGAATGTAAGTGCGACATATACATCGAAAGAAGGTAACCAGTTCGGAGAAGTGCCTTAGTTCATGATCAGTTCATGATCTGTATTTCAAGTTTGTGAACCACAGTTGCTGAGCCACAGTGGATATAAATTCAGCAATTTTGTTGCAGTTCTTATTGATGATGCATACCCATTTGTTCTGCAAGTCAAACCAAAGATATTCTTGCAGCCTCAAGTCTAGTATGAATTTCTTCTTTTTTTTTCATGATAGTGTATGTTGTGTGTTCTCTTCGTGTCTAGAACAGAACCTGTTGTTTGAAGCATGCAGTGTCACAGGTCATAGTTTGCCAGCCTGCTGTAATTGTTTCTGTATTTTTCTGTAACATCACAGTGCAGTGAAAAAACCCAATTGAGTGCTGCAGCAACAAACATAGCCTAGGTGTGATCTGGTGTGATCATGAGTCTTGCAACATGCCATGTTTTACAGGTGTAATGAAATGTTCCTATGACAGAGAAGTAAGTGGGTAGACTTCTCAGTTTTGGTGCTTGAAGACCTTGTGACCCAGTAGTTTTTGAGGACAAATGCAGGCAATACTGGAACCTATGTGAATCATTTTCAGAACTCTCTCATGTGGAACAAGTGACAGTTGTGGTTACATTTTACTTTGGTTTTCAAGATAAGATCTGTGATTATGAATGAGTTGCTTGAGCAATGTGGTGTTGTTGATTGTAATGGAGAAATGTGGTAAGTGAGCTGTTGGGAACTGTGGAAATACAGATTAAATGGTTGTGGAGTAGTTGGGCTGTCCAAGGTGCAGTGAGTGACACAGGCTAGTGACAGTTTGGGTTCAGAATGTGGAAACATCACAGTGAACCCCCATTAATGTTCTTGTATGTAATGTATGTGTGTGGTTTACAGCAAGTGTGTATTTCAGTAGAGTAATTTACTCCTTGTACCCTTCTCCCGCCCATAACCTTGCCTTGAAACGGGCAGGTCTACCAAATGGGGCCTCTTTGGTTAGTCTAAAATACATTTGGCATTTGCCATTATAGACAGAACACCTCTGTGATAGCACAGACAGAAGCAGCTCACTGAGTCAGCCAGCTTCAATATGATAAGGTAGCTGACAGGAAGTTACGATATTTGCCAGATGAACAAAGGGTACTGTCTTCATACTTTTGCACATTCTGCAGGCTTTTTTTACTGAAGGATATGTAAAATATAAATAGATTTTATTCTATTCTGCTGAATGAATTGTAAATTTCTGCGTGCATGGAAAGTTAACTAGGTGTTCATAATAGTATTGTCCTTGAACTTGTCAGTTTGAAGTATGGGAGTAAGGAAATATTTCAATTTATGAAATTTATTGTGATGCATTTATGTATGTTTGTCTGCAGAAGGCAAGATTAAGGTTTATCAACACTTTCTTTTATAAGAAAGGATTCAGCTTGCTGCATCCTGTATCGCTGGACCACCGTGCCATCATGCAAATTGACACTCCTGAATTTAAGGCTCTGTTCTCCCCTGAGCTGAAAACTTTAGCATCCGTATTCAAGGAGTATGGCTATGAGCTGCGGATTGCAGGTGGAGCAGTGAGGTAAGGGATTGTGACTTACTTGGCATTCAGGTATGCAGGCACTGTTGTTTTGTGATGCGGCATGATTGTGATCTGCTGTCTTGTACAGAGACTTGCTTATGAAAATTCAACCAAAGGACCTTGACTTTGCCACAACAGCTACTCCAGATCAGATGAAAGAAATGTTTACTACAGAAGGAATCCGCATGATAAACACAAAGGGTGAGAAACATGGCACTGTCACTGCAAGGATAAATGACAAGGAGAACTTTGAGGTACGTTCAATTTTGTATGGAAAAACCAAACTTTTGGGAATGGGTTTCTGGTACAAGTGCAGTAGTGAAAGGGATCAACAGGGTAGTGGAGTAGAGTGCGTAGTTTGTTAGGAATGGGAAATGGCGGGATGTAGAACCCATGCTGATATTAAAATGTGTTGTAATTGAATTAATCTGAAATTCTAGCCACATCAGTGGCAGATGTGTAGTACCTATGGGTGATGATGGGTAGCTGTGGCACATTGCAAGTAGCAGCCAACTTGCCTGATCATTGTTGTGTGTAATTGAAGCATCAGTATTGTCTCCAGGTGACAACACTGCGGATTGACGTGAGGACAGATGGCAGACATGCTGATGTGGAATTTACAACTGATTGGAAATTGGATGCTAACAGACGAGATCTCACCATAAATTCTATGTTCCTTGGTAAGCAGATTTCTTGCAGGAATCTGACAATTCTGTTGTGTTTAATGTTCTTATGTTAGGGAAACACTGTGTCAAGACTAGGGTTGTATAGTAGTGCTGCTGGACCTTTGGGTTTACTATTGGCCAGAACAAATTTTGAAAATCCTGCCTTTTCTTTTTGCCACTTCTAACAAGTGTGAGGAGTGTTGGCTTTGGTCTTACTATTACTGTGTGCCTTACAATGACCCCAACATCAGAATTGGATTCCTTGATCTCTGCCAAGAAGAACAGAGGCCAGAAACTGCAGGCTGTAGCCATGAAAAGCATAACTTGAGAAGTGCGCATCAGAACAGTGAATGCCTTCACAGTTATAATTCATATTAGATTTTAAGTTTTATGGTCACTACAGTGTGATCAACCAGGACCATATGGATTGAGTTTGTTATGTTTTGGAGACTGTCTCAACTGCATTATAACATCAGTTCTTGATTTGGAGACAGAGGCAGTGTCTGATACACTGCTATGTGATATAGTACTTGCCATCTTTGTATTCAAGACTGGATGACAGTCACAGATGTTTATGGGAGATTATGTCACTGTTGTCATGTTTTGGGTTTGTCTTTTGTTTTATCTTGCATTAAGATTGTGATTCAGGTTAGGGTTTGTGTTTTACTGTGTTATCTCTTGTTGCTGAAGGCTTACACTGTTCATTGTTTGACACTGCTTTTATAATTCTTTACTTTCATTGGCTTATTCCATGGTTGTCTTTAAGGTTACAGTTACAATATGGGGTTGTCTTTGGTTTTATCTTGCATTAAAGTTATGGTTTGAGTTCATGGAGTTTTCAGCAGGTTACACCGCTACCATAATGCAGATAGAATTAAAACACTTTGTATTCAGAACGTGGTACTGTTGTTGCTTTAAAGTTACAGGTTGGGTTTGTGTTTAGTGCTGTGCATGTGTGTATTGGTGAAGTGATGTCATCCTTGAATATGAGTATGTAGACTCATGTACTTTTGTGGTACTGCATTTGGTTGTATATCTAACTAATGTACCATTCTGCACATACTCATTGCCCCGTTTTAGCATCGGGAACATCTGAAATGTTTGACTGCAGCTGTTGTGTCTAGCAGCTATTGTTACTGTTTCTGGAGCTGAGGCATGGGCTGCCAGTGGCTTCTAGCATTGTCAGTGTAGTGTACACAGCACAGGGGTGAAGAAGGGTTATGCAAGAGCAGAGGCTATGCAGTCACACAACAGAGCAATAGATAATGAGGAAGCAGTATAGTCTGCCATTCTTTCGGCTTTGCTGGTTGCAAGTGCTGCCATCTGTTATGTAATGCTGGAGATACTACAGCCATGTTAGGTGCCTTACCAACTCTGTGTGTACTCTTATCAGTACAGGATCATGCCTTAGTTCCACCTTTGAAATTCTGGAAACCTTTCCATACTGTCACAGCTGAGTGTTTGGGTAGACATCATTGCAGCTACAGTCTAGTCTGATAGCATGGATAGCAGCTTGAGACATTCTTTTAAGTGTGACATGAATATACAAATGTGAGGAGAGTTTCATCAGTCACAACAAGATGTAGCATCCCCTTGGCCACCTTCACTGATTAATTTCTGCAATTCTGCTGGGAAGCACCAATTTTAAGAATTGTAATAATTCTAACAATTTCACTAATGCATAATTCATGCTCTTGTTATGATTATAACTGCAAATATTCTCAAAATTTTAACTGATTACTATTATATTATATTATATTATATTATGTTATATTGTACCCAATAATTTTTGGCTTATCATACAGCATATTTCATGATACACAAGTTGAGATCTCACTGCAAATAATACAATAACTAGATAAGTGTAACACATATGATTTTCCTTTCGTATCGTACTGCTTGATGATGGCTCTTTTATAGGTGAGCTGAAACATGTAGCTTAATAAATTTCAACTTAATTGATATGCAAAGGATACTCTCTGTACCTTTGAGGCATTCTGTCAAGCCTGCAGTAATTATGGGATATATGTTAGGACAAACCTACAGTGAGGTGGGTTGCTGCAGATCTGACATGCAATCCTGCTAGTACTGGTGCATGGCTGTTAGACCATGTGACATGCACTTAATTGTTTGTACGTCCATTGCTGTACTGATGTCATGATACTTTAGGTTGTTGTTTTCAGAGCACATCTCTTTGTTCTTACTTTAGGGTGCTTCAACTGCTTTCTCTGTGTACTCATTATTCATTGAATAATAAAATACAGAGATGAAAGCCTCATGAAACTATCTTATTTTTCACATCTCTTTGTAGATTATCATGCCTGTCTTAACCCCTGGGAGCCAGAATTAAGAACCCAGTGTTCTCTGCAAAAGGCCCAGGATTTAAATGGCTGCCCATTTGTATATTCTTGGCTGACAACCGTAGTGGCTGTTTTGGTTTTCTCATTTGATGCACAGTGTCAGAGTGTTAAATGTGTAGACATAGACTGATAAGCTGACACTGCAGAGCAGGGGGTTGATCATGCATGGAAATGGTGCAGCTTTTAATTTGAATGTCTCAAACTTGCATCCAAGATAGTTCAGTTGTGTTCCCAAAAGTAACCTGAGATGGCATGGTAGTCATGTTTACTGTTGCCAATCCTCACAGAAGTGATATGCTGCCCCTCCCCCGTGGTGTAACAGGTGGGGTTAGGTTTAGGACTCTGTTCATGACCAAATTCACAGTGAGTAAGCATACTCTTCCATGCTGTGAGTTAATTTGGTCACTGTTTTGCATTTGACTTGGCTCACAAGGAATGATTTTTTATGTTACAGGCCTGGATGGAACTTTGTATGATTATTTTGGTGGTCACCAAGATCTTCTGCAGAGGAAGTTGGTTTTTGTTGGGGATGCTGACACTCGAATACAAGAGGACTATCTGAGGATCCTGAGATACTTCAGGTAAAAGTACCTGATGTTAAAGATGTGGCCAGGCATTACTGTCTGATCTCATACGCAAATTTTCATATCTATGTTATTCTGTTTGCAAAACTGACTGTGTGGATGATAATGGGAACATTAATTCTTTGTTCTGTAGATATATATAGTATATCTGAACAAGCAGTTCTGGAAAGAATTATGAGGCCTACTTCAGGTGTTTGCTTGTCTGGGATGTTATGCGGTGTTGGTTGTTACTTAGCTACCAATGTTTTAGGACTGATACAATGATACAAATAGTCCAAGACTGCTTGACCTTTGAAGATGGGACCAACAGGCTGTCCCGAAACATCAGTAACGAACTACAGTCAACATTGCTTAACATCCCAGCAGAGCAAAGACCTCATTTACAGAGTAGTGGAAGCCTGAAATGATGCCTTCACCACTTCAAATGTCCTGTTCATACAGTGAGGCTATCTGGAACAGTATACTAGTGAATGGCCCCTTGAATTCAGCAGAAAATTGGCTATATTAACACACAAATCATGTTTATTATGGGGTACTTCATTCTAGAGAAAGTAATTTCTTAATAAAATAAACATGAATAGAACTTTCAATTGATTTATTTACACAAAAGAGTAGAGTCAGGCAGGCACGCACCCAGAATTATTTATTTGTGAGGAGGGGGGGGGGTTGCGGAACTAAATGCCATACATAATTTATGTTTGCTTTTAAAAACTGTGTTACAAAAATCATGCCATAAATATAACATAACACTGTTTGCAACTGTATTTATATATATGTAAATGTTGCATATGTTGGCAGATGCATTTCTGTATTTGGTTTTTCAGGATGAAGTATAATATGAACATAAGATAATTTTAAGTACGGTTGTAACCTAAGCTGCATAAAACAGGAGGATTATTTGAAAACATGGGGCACAGTAGGTGGCTGAATTCTAAAGATTGTACTTATTTGAAAGCTTTGGCTTTACAAGTATGTGAAATACAAGGATATGAGCATTTGTGGAAGTGGACTTCTGAATGAAAAAAATCTCAGTCATTAGCAACTTCCTGGTGTTTAAACATTAAAGGAGATGAACGTGAGCACTGCATGGAAGTGAGTAGTCAGCCTTGTATGCTGGCCACTCCAACCTGCTGGAGGAAAGGGCATCCGGTATCCAATGGTGAATAGGTGGGTGGAGCTGTTGGAGAAGAATCCCGAACACTTGCCAGGAACTGAACCCTGGATTATCCAGCCCATAGCCTAATTACTATGCTGTCCCTGTTCTTATTCTGTATGTGACCGTCACAAATGACGTGATGAGAAATCTTTTGTTTGTAAGCCATGAGCAGGGCTCTGTCCTTCAAATGGAAACCACGTCAGGTGAAGTATGTTTCTTACTGTTTTTCACCACATTTTGTATCTTGCCAACTGTAGCTTTGTGTGTGAAGATGCTTCATACTAAGCTGTAAGTCATATGAATGGCCGTACACACAGATGGAGGCAAAAAGGGACCCTCGAGCATTGCCATGTGTAGTATGCACAGCTGGGTACAAGGAAGAAGTCCATACTACAGAGAATAGCGGTTAATGGCAATGGGAACATCTGGTACCTGTTCTTGAAATGGGAAGCATGTAGCGCACATGTGCGTGCACACACACATTTCTTTAGGAAATGTATTGTTTCATTTTCTGTAGATTTAGTCTTGTAGTGCATTGATTGCAGAGTATGCATTTGTCAGATTTATCAAATATTAATGCAAAGCTCTGTACCTGGTCACAGAAGTAGGTAATGCGATTTGCCAGTTTGGGTTGCGGAGATTTGAACTTACCTTGGTAAAATAAAAGGTCTGCGTTCGTCAAAATCAAAGCCTGTGATTGCAAGATCCATATCAGTTCTATTTACTGCAGAAGTGAAGCTGTGCCTTCTCTTTGCACTCAAACCTAAAGTGTGAGTCTGCTTTTGTGGTCCATATTATCACGTCTGATATAAGCATCTTTCACTTTACTAGCTTTCTCAATCGCCATTTTTCTATTTGCAGGCGTTTCATCACTATCTAGTTCTGTAATATTCAAATAGGTCATTGTTATTCCTTCTGCTCCACATCTGTCTTCATGGTCTGAACATATACACAGCACAAATTGATTTGTCTTTAAGATCCTGTCCAGTAGGCCTAGATCATTCAAAGTGGCACAAACTGATTTCAGGTTTTACAGTTCATATAGATGCATATTAATTTTCTGGCTGACATTTAACACATTGTGGGTATAGTGAGTGGAATTTTAATAGTTCAGTTATCTTGCCATTATGAAAATCAATTACAGGCTTTGCTCTAAGTTTCCACATGCAGGCAGTTCCAGTCATTCTTTATGGTAGTGCTGTTGTTGTGATTCAGTACATGTCCAGTTCCTGAAGACAGTGATGTGATGGATCTTGTGAGAAGATGAAGTTTATAGAGGATTAGGCAAGGTGGAAGCAGTGTGGTGTTCAGAAACCTCGGAGCTCACATTATAATTATGAAATACCACAATACGGCACTGAAGTTTGAAATGTTACTGGTGTTATAGCAATATATTATTTATCATTCATGGAGGTGTGTCAATGCTGAAGTGTAATTCAAAATTGTCAACTTCCTGAGCAGTGTCTGAACTTAGATGTAACAGATTTTCCCTTGCATACATGTCCTTTTATACTTACGCATTGCCTGGTAGGAGCTATCCTTTAGAAGCAGAAGTTCCACCAACTATTTACTGCATGCCCACAACTTCCATTCTCCTTTCAGCCATACTCTGTGTGCATGAGTACATGTGTTAGTGTGATTGCACTGACTTTTAATGAATGTTCTTGACAAACCTATTGCAGAAAATGATTAAAGTGAAATGAACTGATATGCAGCAGTGCACAAATCCTGCATGCCAGGTCTCTGGGGTGACTAAATATTGTATGGTGACGCCTAACATTTTCAGGGGTCTTCAGTATGGAACTCGTTTCCTATCAGGGTTCTGGCGCCAGGAATTTTGAGGTTGCTGCTAGATTTTTGGAAAATCTGCAGATCACTTGTGATATGTATGCACAACACCAGTTTCTGTGTGCATCCTGTGCTTGGTAGTTCTCTTTCTTACATTAAGTGGTCAAGCAAGCCTTTTGGAAGTTGTAGGTTCTCAGTTTTCTCATCCTTATGCAGTGCCGATGTTGAGAATATGTATGCCTAATCTCCGTGCTTGCAGTCTGTGTTTGTGGCATTGTTTCGTCAAGTGTTACCTACATCTCTTATATTCCTGTATTTTGTTTTTGTAGCAAATTACAAATAAGCCCTGCCTAAAAAGATTGTTGCAATACTAACTGCAGCCTAAAATAACTACATTAATTCAAGAGTGCTAGTACCTTGTATATTGGGAACAAGTAATGCTACATACCACATCTCATGCTTTCCTTAGAAATTGAATGCCATCTGCTTTAAAGTAAAATTTGCGAGAGATGATCTTACCAACAGCCACTGAGGGACATTGCAAATATTATGTCTGGTCATGGTGCCCAATAGGTTCTACGGCCGCATTGCAGAGCGGGCTAACTGCCATGAGGAGAAGACACTTGAAGCCATAAAGTGCAATGCGGAGGGGCTTCTCAGGATATCGGGAGAACGCATCTGGTCTGAGCTGCGTAAGATTCTGGAAGGGAACTCTGCAGGGGACCTGATGAAAGTTATGCTGTCCCTAGGTGTGGGCCCCTGCATTGGTAAGTTGGATGTGTGAAGCTCTTAATACTTGCTTCGTTGATGTTTACATTAGTACCCTGATAATTCCTGGAACTGGGAGTACTGTCTAAGGGTAGCAGTTAATTGAGACCCTTTGATTGAGTTCTGGTTTTGCAGTATTGCAGTGGCCTCTCCTCTGACTTTGTGGTCAGAATACGGTAAGAGCTGTGATGCTGGTCACTGGATGATTTCAAAAGCTCTGTCAACTGAAAATTAACCATGCCATGAACTGTCTGCACCCAGCACTTATCTTGAGAATTTTGCCACTAATTATTTGTGCTTGTTGGGGTTTTTTGGATTATATATACACAGTGTTAAATAAGTAGCAATGAGAAGGGATTAGAAAGCACAGCAGGGAAAATGGGACAGGATATCAAGTGACAAATTAATCTTCATCATGCGGCCTTTAATCCTAGTGTAGTCGCTGATGGGCGTGGTTAATGTTGTTTTAAATTCCCATTTCTGCACCTGGTGATATTATCCATTGTAGTGCACACATTTTAAAGCTAACAGCTTTGAATAAAAATTGCAGTCTTAAGAACGGATCTGTCCACCTGTGCTCAAAGCTTTGAATCAGTATACACATTTTTACACAGCTTAGTTTAGGATCCCTTTTTAAATTTGTTAATTTTCACTTTTTGTCTTTGTTTATGGAATTATTCATTTCAGATATCTTCCAGTATGTATGGGGTACACTGCTACAACATTCGGACCTCATGTGCATGAGTATTGTCATCCTGTTTGTTAGGAAGTTGTTTATTTGGGCTCATCTGGGTGGGCAGATGAATGAATGTGTATTTTTTCTTGAAATCAGTGGTGGAGGAGAGGAACCAAAACAGATATTTATTGTATCAGTTTGTGCAATGTGGGACCAAAGGCAGATTTCCTTCATTCTGCTGTAAGGATTTGTGCATAACTTTTGTGATTTGTAGTTTTATGTTTATGTCTATCTGTATCTTCAACTCAACAGTTGAGTTAGTTCCCTGTCAGAGCAGTAAAATATGTCAGGTCAGGCAGTGCAGGTGGTGTAGTCATGCTTAGGGATCCTTTGTTCATTGTTGGTTTTGATCTGTGGTGAGTTGTCTTTCTTCAAAGTGCATTTGTGAGTACTTACTGAAAGAGACAGCAACGAACTGATGTTAGAATCTGTCTCTGATATGTATGTATCTGAAGATGTCATTTCTCCTCAGTGGACTGGCAATAAACATTATCGACCTTCTGTACTTGTAGTCCGCAGGTTTACAGGTAGTTCCAGTGGGTTATGACAAACAGAGGCACCCCAATTTACTAAAGACCCTTCCTCATGTAGTGTTTTCATGCTGTTCTTTTTTGAAATTGTGCAACATATTATCACCAGTACTTTTGACATGTTACATGAAGAACTTTCCCCCCCACCCACCCCCCACCCTACCCATGACTGTTCAAGTGACATTTTCTTGGCTGCTGTTGTGCAAATGGGACATGATTGGAGGGGCACTTCGAAAGATTACTAATCCCTTCAAGAACACTTTTACATGGCCTTCTACAGAAACACTATGAAATGAGACAGATTTTTACATCATATTTCTGCACTTGAGTGATAACAAAAATGAATGTGACAAGATGGATGAAAACATGACCCTCTTTGGAAATTTAGAACTGTATTTGATGAGCTCATTGATTCGTATGCTAAGTATTACAGTCCAACTGAACATGCAACAATTGATTAAATTGTTGTGCTGTTCAAAGGTGGAATAATTTTCAACAGTATATACCAAAGAAACACGAAAGGTTGGGATCAAAATTTACAAACTTCGTGATTCTAAGGAAGATATGTACAATATGAGTGTGTATTAAGGCAAAGACAGGAAATCTGCATCCTTCAGTAACAAGTACTTCTGTAACTGTAACAGGACTTACTGCAAGGATTGGCAGTGTGGGATGCTAATTTTACATGGACAGCTGCTCTTAGTCTGCAGCATTGTTTGATGAATTACATAATAAGGCCATAAACTGCCGTGAGACTGTTAGACTGAATGCCTGTGAATTTTGGACAGAAAGTTAAATTGAAGTGAGGTGTCATTAAGGCTTTGGTGAGGGGTAACTTGACAGTCATAGCATGGAAAGACAGACAGAATACAAGCATACTGATGAATATACGAGTACATGCTGCACCATCAGAGGGTTATTTCTGTGATGAGCATGGAAATGCTTTGAAACCAGCTGTAGTACAAGACTGTAATGGACACACTGGGTATATGGAGAAGTCTGGCTGCATGATGAACTCTTCCTTGATTATCAGATGGGCCTGAAAATGGACAAAGAAGCTATTTGTCCACCTTCTGGACCTTGCCATTCAAAACAAAATTATCACTCTTGCTTTTTGTTGTCCAAAACTATCACATGGGCTCTTCAGACTGACATTGGTCAAGGACCCAATACAAGAGGTGGTGAGATGCCTGGACCTGAGACCACAAGAGAAGGAAGACATGCCATGTCTACCAAACAACTAAAGACAGTCAACAAAAGACATGACAAACACTGGCCTTTGAAAGGGAAGACAATTTGTTGCCATGTGTGTTCTGCTGAAAATGAAAGAAGAACAAAATTCAAGTATCCAGAATGCAGTGTAGGGTTGTGTGGTAGCCCATGTTTCAAGGTATATCACACCAAACTGCATTTCTGAGAGGACCAACTTATATGGAACTGGAAGAGTGGAGCACACAGATATAAGTATGTGTTACCACTGTAATTGACGGAACTGATACTGGGCTGAAATGGGATTTTTGCAGTCAGTAAGTTGGCTAAATATTTATGTATTTATTTTCTAAACATTATGTATAATGTCTTACTGTATATGATCTGTCTGTGGCGAGATGAACATTCTCCAAGAACTGGTCAGCCTTCTTTTTGAAGATGGAATCAAAATTTTTTTTGCAGCAGATTGCTGCTGGGATGTGCTACTGTTGTTGCATTTAAATACAGTGGTGAATTTAGCAGAATTCATTATGATCTGTCTGATGCTTGGTGTAGTACAGCCCACATCCCCTTGATGCTTGCCCACCTTAACCACTTTAGCATGTTCATAATAAATTTCAGCTTCATACTTCCTCTGTCCTATTAACACTGTCATTTCCACATATTTTTATCAGCTTTAATCAGTCAAAATTTTTTTAACAAAGCCAAAATGGCAGCCATGTGTACAGACCATGGGCAGTTACTGCTGGCAGTGTAGGTGCGTAGTTCTCATGTGATGTGAACCACACTTTACCGCCACAAAGAGTAAAGACTGCTAACTTCTTGCACTAACATAATCTGATGCAGTGGTTATTTACTATTTTTTCATGGACAAATTAATCTGAGTACAAAGAGCTTTATAGTGTATTGCTGTCATGCAGCGCGCAGCTGTAACAGGCAAGACTGACTTTCTAAGCTGGACGGCACACACTCTATTAAGCTTTACAGTTGCAGGAGAACACTTGAACAGTTGACAAGCTCTATGTTTAAAGCACATGCATGACAGAAACTAGCTTTTGATGTAATGATTTAAAAAATATTCCCAGACATACTAATAAATGTGATTGGTCTTTTGTTGACAGGGCTGCCGTTTGACCCTGATGTGGCCGAGTTTGACAGGGTGTGGGCTCGGCAGCATTCCAAATGTCTGCATCCTGTTACACTGCTTGTCGCATTGTTGAGGAACCAGGGTGAGGTGTGTGTCTCCCTGTGCCGTCAAGAAAACAGTGGATAGCTGTAACAGAAAATGAGTAACAATTTTAAATGTAGAACTCCCAGTGTAGCAGCTGTGTACATTGATATATGAAAACGCTCATCTGACAGGTTTGACATACTGGTAGCAGTATAAAGATGTCTGTATCTTCCATGTCATGCAAACTGTAGTTGTCACACCATTCTCCATCAAAGGCTCCTGTAGTGGCATGTCATAATTCAATGCAACTGTTTGTGCTGTTGCTGTCTCACTGAGGCCCATATATAATCATAAACATTGTATACGGAGTAAGCAAATTTCCAATCATAATATTGAATTTATATTGCATCTAGAAAGGAGGAAACGTAACTAACTACATTATTGCACTACTTAATTCACTGCACCTGCAACACAGTTATCAATGTATATTCCTAACATGTTGTCACACACCACATAGTAAACAAGCCACATTCTCTGGGGATGAAAAGAAAAAACAATCAAAAAATCTTCCAGCAAAGGAACTAATGGACTGCACACTCTGAATGCTGACATTATTTTACTGTCAAATTACTTATCATACATATTTTACTTGTTTTAACATTTTATATTAACATGTATATTGTAACACTCAAGGACTGAAATCTCAATCTAACCATGAAAGAATGAAGTTGCAAGTGTAATTTTAATTTTATGTATTGTAGTGGCCTGTAGATGACCACCTAGTGTTTGAAACGTGTAACCGTGCAGCTGGTTTGATAAACTGTAATAAATAGTTGTGTTGATGTTGATAGGTAACTACCTTGTAATATACGCAACACAACAGGTTGCCCAAGTTAGAAATTGCCTCCGTGTTGTTAAAAGTCACATTCATCCAGGATATCCAAAGAGATTTGTCTTTCAAGGGGGCGTGTTGTTTTTATTTGCTCGCTGGCATACTGATTTGTGTTGGTGGTGAGTTGTGGTAAGATTAGGTGTAAAAAAGCATAAAAACCAGCAGTACTTTATTAGAAACTGGGTCATGTGGCTTGAAACTGTATGTAAAAGTAAAATTTTTTTTCGCAAAATGGAGGTCATTTCCATAGACCCATCAGCTAAGGTAGGAGTTCAATTTTCACTGTCACTGGAGTCATTCCATGGTTGTTCTCCATGATCAGTATCTTAATCAACTTCTGGAGATTCGCCTAGTTCACAGTTGCCTCCTTCATCACTGAGCCCATTCATTTCTGTGTCCTCATCGTTTGAAATCTCAAGAATAGAGTAACTATTGTCAGCAGTGTGTGCCAGTGTCTTTATTTGCATTTTCGCATCACCTTCGTAAAAATCATTCATGGTTGGAAACAAAGACTACTGCAAAGACAAAATAGTTTTTCTAATTGCCAATAGATGGCAGGAATATCAGGGACATAAAAACAGTGATGACAAGACTGACACGTGAACTGTGAAGGTTACAGTTGGCAGGCGGGCTCTGCTCATCATACTTACTAGTCAGCCATGTGTGAAAGTTGGGGCTGCCTTGACAGTTGAGTGGCAAGGGTGAACCAGGCAACATTTACTGGCTGTTTTCTCTGATATTTAGAAAGCCTTTGTCACAGATGGGCAGTATGGAAATCTTCAGACTCAATCATTGCCAAGTAAAGGGCCATTTGCCAATCTTTTTACATAACTGCATGTCATGTAGAAGGTTCTGAGTTCCTCTTGGCGCAGTGTTATCCCTCTTTGCGTGCAAGAGAGTGGCATTTGTCAAGGGTGGATTGAGGAGATTGGTCTGAAGTTTTTGGCTGCCAACTTGTGTGTTCACTTCTGACAGATGTGAGTGACATTTCTTCACCCTAATGTCTCCATGGACAGTAATCCTCTGCCATTTGCAGAGTCCATTAGATTTTAAGATCTGACCTTGAACAGTTGCCTGGCTTGAGGAAAATATCTTGAGTAGCTATAGAAAAAATACTAAAGATCCCGTAATATTTTACCTATTTTCATTGGACCCTCCTGGGGAGCAGATGGGGTGCTACTGCTCCAGGTGTACTGGTGGGTATTTTCTCATGCCTGAACTGTGGATCTTGTATCTGTGCCCCTGCATCGAGCTAACTGCTGGCCATTTTCAATCCTATGCACAATTCAGGCATACAGCTCAGTAGAGATGCCTTCAAAATCAGTATGGTTGAAAGCCTGTGTATAGAGTCAGGAAAACCTGCACTTGGTACTGGTCAGGATGTTTTATGGATACTGATTATGCAGCCGTGCTGCCAACCTTGGTGCCTGAGGAAACAACCGTCATCCTTCTTTATGTGTACAGATACTGTGAGTGCTATGGAAGGTGTACAGTACCTTGATTTGCTGCGGCCGCTCATACTGGATCTCTGCACAAGGTGCTACATAGTTCTTCAACATGGCTTTAATATAATGCTGCTGTGGTTACCAAGTTGCATGCATGTGACTGGCAGTGAGGCAGCTGATGCTGCTGCCAAAGATGCCACACTTCAAAGTGTACCTTCCATTTTGTATTTGGATTATAGGACTGCTCTCCACCTGCACATTTTAGCCAAATGGTGAGAGTGGTGATAGCCAGGGTAACATACTATGGACACTGTAACTGTTCATCCAGCCATGGAGATCTTGCTACCCCACATACTGAGACGTGCTTGTTCTCACTTGAGTGGGCGGGCCATATGTGTCTAACACATAGCCGCCTTCTATTTGGGCACCCACCTTTGAGGTGTTCTTCTTTTTATTGATTGCCCAGAGTCATGGTCAGATGCAAAATGTTCCATTTGTGGCACAGTGAATTACTATGTTATGACCTGAATATTTTAAGACTCAGTTTTGGCGTTTTTGTGAGCTACTGATATTTGACCCATTGTTTAACATTCGTATACCAATATATTAAGAGGACCTATCTAGTGTAAGAGGCCTATCTCCAGGGAGTACCTAATAGATGGGTGTGAATAGCCTCAGCAGCTGATGCATGTATAAACCCGTTACCTGCTGACTGACTGACCGACCAATGGATTGACAGATGGACCAGCCGACTGGTGTAGGCGTACTGGCCAACCAACTGCTCATATGACCAACTGACCTGCCAATGACACAGTCCGATTATTGTGGAAGGTTGCAGATTTCTACACAATTATTATTCGTGTGATAATGTTTACATTATATATAAGATTCGAGGTTTTTGTTGCTATGTGAAACTTCGTATTGTGGCCTTCATGTTTATGACACCATGTAGTGTGGTAGGTGGGTAACAGCCTGCAGATGATGCAGTGTTTTACGAAACTGCTGGTTCCCTTGTGATCACATCCAGAACACCAGAACATGAAAGAACAGTTTACAAGTTTGTGTATTGACCAGGATAGTCTGTAAATGTATTGCCTGATTTTTGTATACATTTTATGCTGTCAGAAATATCGCCGGAATTTAAGTGTGTTTCTTCTGCAGTGCCCTTGTAGCCTTTTTTGCATTGTATGTAAGATTTTATATGCCCACAAATACTTCAGTGTTTCCAGTAACATTTTTTGGTTTCATATGCTGCTTTTGTTTAAACTTAGTTCGCAGTCATAGGCATATTTTATGTATCCTTGGGTGCACTGTACAAACTGACATACTGTTCTCACATTTCAGTCAAGGTAAACACACCACTTCCTTCTTTTCTAATCATCTCTTGTCTTTGTTCTTTGAAAAACAGTGTTGATGAATAGTTCCACGCAGCATTCCTTTTAAAATATTCTGAGTTTCAGAAGTTTGTTATGTGAGCATTTTATACTATGAGGGCTGCTCCATATGTAACTTAAGCAAAAAATGATACTGTACTTAGGAACTGCAGATGTGCTTTCGCCCACAAAACACCCATTACAACTGAAGTGTTTCTGCCAGGGATGTATGACCTTCAGTATGCTGCTGTGGTTGGCAACCACATCTGCTTGGCTTCCTAGACTGCCACATCCCATCCCCTTGTAATGCCAGTCCCACATGTAGTCCTTTAATGTCCTGAACAAATGGTAGAGTGAAGGGCCTAAGTCCTGAGAGTTGGGGGGATCGTAAGAATGTTCCATTCATGCTTTTATGTTGTGTGTAACATCAGACATGCAGTGTGAGGTCATGCATTGTGATGTAGAACAATGTGTCTTCATTAGGCACTTGCAATGAAAGATATGTCACAGTTTCTGGAACATCTGGACATAGGTCATGGCATTGAATGTTTCACCTCTGGGCAGAAAGTCAACCAGTCCCAGAAGACAATCTCATTACTTTCCTGGCTGAGGGCATTGTTTCGGACTTCTTCTTGGGACGTGTGATGTGGTGTGATGCCTTTCCATGCATTGTTGCTTTGTTTCGACATTTAAATGGTGGAACCAGCATTCGTCACTAGTCAAGATGTTTGGTACGAAATCACTGCCCTCAGCAACATATCTTTGAAGAACTTGATATATGCCTTTTTATATTTCTCCTTTGCAGGCACTCCAGTAGCCACAAAATTTTCAGTATTTTGAAGAATTTCAAGGTGTTTTGGAATTGTTGCTTACTCTCACTCCTTGATCATCTTTGGCGAGTATATTAGCTTTCTCTTTTTTGCATTTTGTGCTGGTGTTTCCCAGATGGTGTCTGCACCTGCCATCAGCAGTATTCACGTTGCAGTCACTGAACTGCTTCAGTCAGTGTTGCTCAGTGCAAGCACCTGTCATCGGCAGTGTTCACGTTGCAGGCTCTGAACTGCTTCAGCCAGTGCTGCACACTTCTACCACATACCATCAACAGTGTTCGTGTTGCAGCCTCTAAACTGCTTCAGTCAGTGCTGCACACTGCTACCACCTGCCATCAGCAGTGTTCGTTATGCAGTCTCTTAAAGTGCTTCAGCCTGTGCTGCACCCTGCTAGCACTTGCCTTCAGCAGTATTCGTGTTGTAGTCTCTAAACTGCTTCAGCCAGTGCTGTGGACTGCTAGCACCTGTACAGTCATCTCAGCACACACAGTGAGTTCAGTTTAAAGTGTGTGCAGCTGATTTGTTCTGCTTGATGGGAAGTTCAGTGACAGCATGTTGGCAAAGTGAAATGTTGCTCACAGCCAGTTTGTTGCAGTTCTTTGTTGCTGTGTTTTGATGGGCATATGTCAGACTTATATTTCAGATTGCAGATAAGAGAAGTTGGGGATGGTATTATGGACATTGTTAATGGCAGTGTTCCTTTAATGAATCAGATGTTGTAAATCTTTGCTTTCAGATGCTGTTTTTGTGTCTTACTAGGCTATGTCGTTTACGTGTCTTGTGTGTGCTCTAATAAGTGTTAATAAAAACACTTACCCTATTAAGCTTGTGAGAGATGAGGGTGGTGACAGAGATCAAGGTGTAATGATGGGGACGCTGAGTTGCAACTAACAGAGTCTCGAGGAACCTACTGGCTTTTGGCTGATGACATTTGATTAAAGTCAGTTTGACTCCTTTCTTACAGGTAATGAAATTCCATTCGCGTGTCAAGCTGTCTTCATACGAGAGGGACCTAGGGCTGTTTGTGGTTGAGCACCGTGGAGATAAACCCTCTGTGAAACCTTTGAGGTAAATGGGAACATCCAGTTTGTTTGGTATTACAGTGGAATCTCTATCTATCGTTCCTATGTGTGTTGTTTTCCCACAATTACTGTATATTTCATCCAGTTCTGAAAGATCATCCATATGAAAAATGTACAATTATATCGGATGTATCATTCCTCGAAGTTTCATTTTACTGCATCAGTGGCTCAGAATTTTTGGTCCTGATTGGCAGTATTCCTAGAGTGATGGTTTCTGAGAAAGCAAATAGTGAAGTTACAAGAAGTAGTGCTAGCCTGCCCATACAGTACTTACAAAATGTCACCATGCCTGCACCAAGTTATGATTAGTGGTAGTCCTGGGGGGTGGTGGTGGTGGGGGGTGAGGGTGAGATGCTAAGAAGGATGTCAACACGTGTAAATGTAATTTATGTAATGCAGACTGGCCTTCTGCATGCTGATTTTAACAAAACAGCTTCATGTTGAGGTGCTCTTTACTGAATCTAATTAAAATCAGATAATACATGTGGAAAATAGGGTGGAATTTCATTTATGCTCTTAAGTGATACGTGTCTTTTGTGCATTCACTTTCAAAAAACTGATGCTGCATTGACAACTTTTTGTAAATAATACTTACACCAAATTTCATGAAAATCCAGCAGACTGTTCAGTCACAGATAGAAGGTCACAGTCATGTTCTCCATGTAAGACATTCTGCTTTGCTTCATCAAGAATGCCTAAAACTGGATTAACATACAGGTATTAAAGTAACTTCTGTTTGTTGACTATTTTTGTAGGCCTCGTTAGAAAATTTACAAATTTCATTCTTTGTTTTCTCTTGTTTCTGACTGTGCTTTCCCACAACTGTTATTTCACTGTATGTATCACTTTCTTCTCATGGGCACTTCAGAAACACAGTTCCCCTGTGCTGTCCCATCTTTTAGGCACTGCAAGAAACTTCCCAGTGTAGTTTTGTATGTTTTTATTTCTTCCAAGCTTCATGTGTTTTGTGTCTATCAGCTGTGCAACATGATATTCATACCAATTCTTATGAGAATTCAAGGTGATTAGGGACAGGCACTGGTATTGGCTGCACATATCTGAATTACTGCATTTGTAGTTGTGTTCAGAAGTTCACTTGGATCTCAGTGTAAAAAGTGATTGTGGCTCCAGAACATCATTCATTGATCATTGTAACAGAAGTGTGTTTCATAAGAGGATGGGTTCCTTAAGAGTTCTTACGTAAGTTGCAGTAATAGCAATGTTGTGTGCTTCTCAGCAGGCCCTACCAGTTACTGGTTGTCAACAGTAAAGGGAAAACAGGCGATACAAAGGAATGGGTGTGTGAGGTGCTCAAATACAAGGGCAGCAGTGTTTTGCTGAGTGAGTTTGAACAATGGAATGTGCCAAGATTCCCTCTGAATGGCAACATGCTGAAGGAGAAAGGTGTACCAGGTAAGTTTACAGTTTGTAAGCTGAAATTAGTTCACTGGAAATTTTTAAAGTGGAGCCACTGTCTGAACATGTACACTTCAAAAGGATTTTTCTTCTTAATTAAATTGCCTGAAACTACAGAAAGACAATATTGTGTATGTTCTGAATGTGAAGGGAACAGAAAAATATCTAGAACAATATGCAAAAGCTGTGTAAAAGGTCTCCATCCAAAGTGGTTTTACGAACATAAGTGTAGTACAGTGTCTGTAAGAAAAAAGTAAATCAATACAGTAAAACTAAAATTTGTGCATGCAGGGCTAGTTTTTGTTTACACTTCCATATTAGTCAAGATAAGTTAAATGTTGTGTTATGTTGTGTAATGTTAAAATCTTGATTTTGTTGTGTAAAAGTATGTGACTATTATTGACTCATTGAAAATAATCTGTATTATAAAATTGCATTTAAAAAAGCGTACAATTTCAAAATTCGGATTCTTTCTAAATAATTTTATTTGCTATTGGTACTTTAATGTCACTTGGCAGTCTAATGCTGGGGTCAGTCACCTTATCCTACTATTGATGTTCACTCTGTGGGTAACAGTAAGAAGCTGTCATCCATATGTATCACTAGTTCCCTTGTTTTTCCACATATAATATTAAGGTTGTTGTTAATTGGGATTGTTGTCTTAAGGGGTCCATATTTTATGACCACTGTGTGTCCTTTTCTGACCCAAAAATTTCAGCAGGGTGGTTTTTTAAATTTGTGGGGAAGTCTGGGGGTTTTGACTGTTTGTTATTTCGTAAAGCTTCTGTGTATTTAAATGGAACTAAAATGCAAAAAGTGTACTACTTTTTTTAAAGAAATACATAATTATAACATTATGTTATCATTGCATGGATCAGTAAATAAAAACATGAGTTGGGCAGCAGTTGACCTGAGGAATGTCTTGGAAAACTCTGGTGTGGAAATTCTGAATAACATGAACTCAGTGAAAAGCATGCTCAAAGAATGTCTCACTCAGCATTTTGTACCCATGAAATTTAAAAGCACTGCTAGCAGAGAAACATAGGGAGGGACTTTCATTTAATAAAGTTGTAACCATTTATATGTCCTCTTTTTTAACCCTTTTCCATCATACATCTTTTTTTGTGCACAAGAGGTGTGAAGTGCCCTCTTTTCTTGTGATGGGTGTAGGGTAACCTTACCGTACAAATCTGTGCAATAGTGGCTGTTGTACAAACATGTTTACAGTGTGTAGTCTGGTTTGAGGTGTTGTTCAAGAGTCTGATGTGTGTGGTATGAAATCAAACAGGTCTGAAAACTTTTGTGCCATAAGCAGTGTTGTGCAAGGTTCTCATGATCTTGTCTTCTTTTTGAATAACGGGAATAACCATTTCCAATAATTTACCAAAGTAGAAGGAAACATTCGTAACTAAAGTTTGTAGTCTGGAGGTTTTCTTGGGTAAAATCTCACCTTTTCTTCAGCCACTCCATCATGCATATTTGCAACTTCCCTTTCCATTCTCTGTGAAGGTAAGTCAGAAAATAAGGTTCCCAGTTTTTTTATTTGGAATATGAACAAGTTATAATAAGTAATGCATGGGTCAGATGTAAGTGAACATGCAGTCTATTTTTGGATGCAGTCGCCACATCTGTTGAGCAGTTTATCACAGCGGTAGATCAAAGAGTCAAGGCTTTGGTGGGAATATAATGTGTCCTGCTGACACACACAGCATTTGCTTGACCTACACTTTGATGTCTTCATCAGTTTGGAAGTGCAGGCTTTGAAGGTGTTTCTTCATTTTGATGAAAAGGTTAGAGTCTAATGGTGACAAATTGCTCATACTGCTGCAGTTGGTTGTGATTTTTTGTTCCAGTTAGATGTTATCAACACAGAATTGGTGTTGAGGGTCACAGTGATGCTGGAACAATCTACAGGGTGTTTCAGAAGACCTGACCTCTTTAAAATGCTGATATCTCTGAAAATAATTTATGAATAACAAAATTGCAAACACATGACATCAGAGACACACCTCAAGTTTTTATTCCAAGTGTTGCAAGCTGCAAATTACAGATTACAGGGTGCTTCAAAAGGACCTGACCGATTTCAAGTGCTTATATCTCTGAATAATTTACGAAAAACAAAACTGCAAACAAATCAGTCAGGTCTTTTTGAAGCACCCTGTAACATGTAATTTGTAAGTTGCAACACCTGGAATAAAAACTTGATGCGTGTTCCTGCTAACACGGTTTCGCCATTTTGTTGTTCATAAATTATTTTCAGAGATATCAGCATTTAAAATCAGTCAGGTCTTTTTGAAACATCCTGTATTTACATGGTTCAACAAAGAAAAACATTTTGCACATCATGTTATGGTGGCAACTAGTTATGTAGTTGATTGGCAAATACCATGCCGTGTGAAGACCAGCATCTGACAAAGAAACCAGACTTGACAGAAACCTGCACATCCTAATACACCATCCTGATATGAAACCCGAAGACTGTATGGTCTGTTCTGACAGGAGGGTGAAAAGCAGAAGACATGAAACCAGCTTCTTGTGACATGTGAATGCAAACCAGTATTGTATGTGAGGGAGTGCTTCAGAAAACAACATACTGTGCTTTGGTCACATATACTCTGCAGTCACTCAGAGGTGCTGTGTGCGATGTACATGTAGGCGATCTGTGTATTTTCACTTTTTGGCAGTCTAGAATGTGTAAAGGTAAAATTAGCAACTGGGACTTAAAAATTTGGAATTGGCTGTTTGTAGAATTGTGTGTGGGGGGGGGGGGGATGAGAAAAAAGTTGCTTGGAGTGATGGGAGAGGCTGGGCCTACTTAAGGTGGCTGGAAGAGGCAGAGATTGAGCTATGAGAACTGGAAGTAAAGTAGTGGAGGCAAAAGGCAAATGACAGGGAAGAATGGGCATGTGTTATAGGGGAGCTCATGGTTCTGACAGGGCCAGAGACCGAAGGCAGATGTAAAGAATGAGGCATGGTAGCTTTGAGATGTCTTGTGGCCTTATTGATTGGGGATCAGTTCTAATTAGACATATTGACAGTGCAGTCAGCTACCAGCGAGTATTCTAGAGGACCAGGGCATGAAGCTGCTCAATCACAGCCTTGTGCCGTGATATAGAATGTGGGTGCTACAGTCCTAAATAACTGTGGTGGTAGAGCAAACTTCATCTTTATTGTAAACGTGTATATACAGGGATGCTGGATTTGTATACTTGCAGGTGGGAAGGTCTTGGGCCTGGTGGTACATGCACTGAAGCAAAAGTGGGCAGAGAATGATTTCAGCATGAGTGCTGAAGATCTGCTGCAGCATTTACCTGACATCCTCAGTGAGGTGGGAGTGAAGCCTGGCAGATGTGTGGACTGACTGTGGTAGTGTGGTGCCTTTGGGCTCGGGTGAAAGTTGTGTTCTTGTCTATGTGCAGTGATAGAAAGAGTGGCATTGACTTGTGTTGCATAAACCCTACGCAGTATGTGGCCCTGCCCAGCTCTTAGGTGTCTTTTTAATTGTTGCCACTTAACCCTCCTTCATGCCAGCTTTCCTTGATTCCTTTCTTGTTTTTAGGGGTTACTGACTGCTAGTTATTGTTTTTGGCAGCCTTTCATCTGCTCTTAGCTGTACACACCCCAACATAACCATTTTCTTCATGTCTGGGTTCTCTTCTACCCCCAGTTTTTTTTATCTTGTAGAGTCATTCTTAACTTTCATTCTATACATTCCAGCCAGTTCAGTAAATAGTAGTCTGCACATTATTGTAGCCAATCTTTGCCACATTTCTGTTTCATGAATTAAAATGCTGTTGGTTGCAGTGACATATATTTGATTACTTCCTGTGGTGTCTTATATTAGCGTGATTGTTACATTATTTTTATCATTGTGCTTGGATCAGCTGTGTTTTCTGGAGCATAAAGCACATCATTTTTCATGGAAAATATTCAGAATTCCTCCACATCTTATGGTCAGAATGTGTATTATGGTTGTGCAGTGATGAATATCAAGAGGTTTTTGTACCCTATAAGCTTGAACTTAAATTGTGTCAAAGAACATGGAATGGCAGCTGAAAGACATTTTGGTCCTCTCAAGCTGAGAAAATGATGTGTGAATACAGGAAATAACAAAGAGTTACAGACATTAGAGAAGGATCAGCACAGTTTTTATGCATGTTGCAAATTTGTCAGAACTGGAAGAAGATGGGAAAAAGTGGAGAGCAGATCACAGAGACTACAGAATTCTGGTGCCAAGAAAGGTGATCATATTTGATGCGAGAATGTTAGTAATCACACTTGCTGTCTGATATTACTGGGACAACTTGGTGTTACAGATACCTATATGAAAAGCATATCCCAATTCTGTGTACTCATATCACTGTAGCACAGAACCTTATGGCTAAGTATAAAAGTATTTTGCAGTTACAGAAATTTGTAATTGATGTCAGGAAGAAACTATTGGGCCAGTAACTACACTATGGCTACTATACTGTAGATACATTACTACACCACTGTGAATTGTTTCCTGCTGTGGTGCCCACTGTTATTACACTGTGTGTGATTACAAATATTTAATCCACTGTAGCATTTTATTTACAAAGAAACTCAAATAAGATTGGCAGCAATACTTACAGTTTGGTAATTCCCAACTAACATGTTATTATTATAAACACTTGGCCAAATAATCAACTCTTTATATTATGCATACCGATGTGAGACAATTCACTAAGTTATGAAATCAAAACAGTCTTTACAACTTATTAAAATATAAAATGCTATGGAAAAAGGCTACATGTTTCAGTCATTAATCGACCATCATCAGGCCTGTATACAGGATTAATGACTGAAATATGTAGCCTTTTTCCATAGTATTTTATAATACATTTTAATAAGTGGTGAGGACTGCTTTCATTTCATAACTTAGTGAATTGTCTCATGTTGGTGTGCATAATATAAAGAAGAAATTACTTACCTGTAATGCCAATATTTATTTTAACAGGCAATGTATTGCAAGAAACTTAATCCCTAAATATGTAGAGAGAAAAATACCCAACACATCACCTGCAGCAAGACGCACAAAAAGAAAGACACAAACACAAAGAATCAGAGATGAAATGAAATTCCTTTATGCTAAAAAACAAAACGTGAACTACCAACTGTATCAGCTCCATCTACAAATATCCAGTAGTTGGGGTCATATAACTGGTCATATCTTCAAAACCATCGATGACGTCCTGAACGATGAACTAAAATTAAAATACAATCCTCTAAACAAAAAACTCAATAACCTACAAAAGAACAATCTGCACCACAACCTTAAACATAATAACACATTCTACCCCAGAATAATCAATAATACTAAAATTGAATTCACTGACGAGCAAACCTCTCTACTGAATAAAGGTCTAAAGTATGACCTCCACTACAAACCAAAAAACTGGATGAATGAATTAGCACTAGAAGCAGAAACAGCCATCCACTCAGTTCCACCCAAAGACCAAGAAGCCATATGCTACCAAGTAGCAAGAAATATAAAATCTCTGTACAAACACCAAACAAATATCTCAATAGAATTGCACACAATGAAAGAAAAATATCCAAACAAGTAAAAGATAAATTATCTCAACACAAAGCTGTAATTACTAAAGCTGACAAGGGCAATACTATCATCATTCTGAGTGAAGCTGACTACCATAACAAAACTAAAGAATTTATTGACAACAACAATTTTACACTTCTCACCTCCAACCCTACCAATACATACCAAAAAACTACTAAACAAATCATCAACCAATGCAATCTACTGATTCCCAAAGAACTCAAATGGAAATATTCAAACCTAAACCCAACTGCTCCATTACTAAGAAGCCTAATAAAATTCATAAACCAGGTGCCCTTGTCAGACCAATAGTAAACTGGCGAAATGCCCCAGCCTACAAAATTGCACGCTTCATCACTGATTTATTAAAAACTTTAGCACCACTACCTTACACCTACAGTGTAAAAAAAACTCTGCCCAATTGATAGAAGATCTTCAAGATATTACCTATGATAACAACCTAAACTTCCACTTCTTTTGACATAAAAAACATGTACACTAACATACCAACCTATGAAGTGTTACAGATTATAAAAACCACCACCCTTATCCATAACCACAACGTCATTAATGAAATCATAGACCTTGTAAAAGTCACCATCAACCAAAATTGCTTCTATTTTAACAAACAGTACTTCAGGCATGAGGAAGGATTAGCCATGGGTGCCCCCACTTCATCCATATTTTCAGAATTCTTCCTACAGTTCATAAAACATCCACATTTTCAACCTTCTAAAAACATACATCAAAGGATATTTCCGGTATGTAGATGATATTTTGATCATCTGCAATGATACTGAAACAGATATCAACCAGATGCCTGCAGACTTCAACAATATCCACCCAAATCCAACATTCACCTCTGAATTAGAAATAGACAATAAACTCAATTTCCTGGACATTACCATTCACAAACAAGATAACTGCCTACAAGCAACCATATGTAGGAAACTAACCACCACTGACTGCATAATCCCATACAGTTCAAACCACCCTAACGAACAAAAACATGCAGCCTTAAGGTATTTCATTAATAGAGTGAAAGATTACCCTATAGACAATGAAGAGAAATTAAGAGAAATAAACACCATCCGTAACATTGGCCACAACAACTAATTTCCCAAGCAGTTAATTGACAAATTTATCCATAAAAACGTGACAAACCACAGACATTCACAAACCATCAAAAAGAAAACAAAATGTGTTACCTTTTTTGCTTTCACAGGGAAAGAAGTCTACAGAACGACAAACATTTTCAAAAAACTCAACCAAGGTGTAGCCTTCAAAACCAATAACACCACACTCAAGAATTTCTCCATACAGCCACAATCCAGTACAAACTGAAAGTTCCATCTCAGTGGTATTTATCAACTAACTTGCCCTGTCTGTAAATTGCAAGATGTGGGACAAACTGGAAGACAATTCCATACGAAATACAAAGAACACCTACTTTCTTTGAGACACAACTGCCACTCAATATTTGCACAACACATCCTTAAAAAAAAACTTTTGGCCCCATAGAATTCATAATGGACATCCTATACATGACAAACAAACGCACCCACGTGAACACAATAGAGAAATAAAAATAACAAAGAAAGGCACCCCAAATCCATGACAAACACACTGTTTGTGAAAAAATATTTGAAGCCATAATACAATACAATCTCACATAGATGGGCCCACTTACCCCACACCACTTCACTATTTAATACGCAATACCGCACAAGATCGCACCACCACGAGTATATGACGTCACTCCCACACTCCCTCACCGTCTCACCATAACCACTACGCAGCACGCACACCCCATCCACCTGCTGCAGTACAGTAATATCCATAGCCAACATTTAATAAGAATACCCCAAATACAATAATCTCCATCATTACATATTTTTACATAGGCTCTTAAAATATCCAACGAACCTCAAAGTGGAACAGGAATAACCTGTTCCACGACAACATTGGTCTACCCGACATCGATACCATTAACCACGAAACTTATCTATAGTACGAAGCCACCTGCGATCCATTACCAATATACAAGAGCACAACTTATGGAGATGGAACTTACATCATAAATATCCACTCAGTAAGTACAACAACTAGTGGAATCACTTGATACATTTTGCCTTACAAACTAAAATAACCACCTACTCCTACGTTACAGATCCACAACTATCTATTGAGACTGCCATACCACCCTACTTCGTTAAATATCCACGCATAATGCACAACTCAATATACTGCCAAGGGACTCCCAACACCGGCTCGGAACTTAAAAAAAAAAAGGATCGATTGCTATTCCATTTCTCCGAGATCAATACGGTATTTCTTAATTATACCTAAACTATAATCAAGGTATACTATGGTATAAAATCTACCAAATGCTGACTCCAACCTATTAATTCTACTGTATTTTTATTATTTTAATATATTTTTTATAAGTGGACTTTTACACTATGACGTACCAAAAGGCCTGAATTTCGACCTATGTACTGTAATTTGCCTCATGAGATCTCAAAGGCTTTCGCTAATTATTCTTTCTTCTTGTATATAGGCCCGATGATGGTCGATTAATGACCGAAACACGTAGTCTTTTTCCGTAGTGTTTTATAATACATTTTAATAAGTTGTGAGGTCTGTTTTCATTTCATAACTTAGTAAATAATCAACTGCCACATAGAAAAAGAGGCTCCACACTCACATACACAGATACTTGGGGTTGCTGGTACATAACACAAAATCCCAAATGAACCCCAGCACCACCAAGGACTGCACAACCCCACCCGCTAGCGACATATCAGCCGAGACAATTTAGAACCACAAGACCGAAACCCAGTTTAGTTGCTTATAGCTCGGACGCAGGTTGCAGAGTGGCGAGTCAAGGAAAAGAGTTCACGAAGGAAAATTAGGGACAACCACTGCCACGTTGGCAGTGGGGGAGGAACCAGGAAATGAAACTAGTAGGTTCATTTGAGGGGCGGTAGCTGGACTGACGTGGAAGGTAGCAAAAGAAATCCTGTGCCGTGACACGGCACAGACCTCCTCCCCCAAAGCCATCCACAGGGGTGGAAGAGTTTTCACCAACTTATAGATCACAGTGAGGTGCGACACTCGCACCCGCTAGACACTGCAGGTACGCACACCAATGAGCATCACCACGAACAAAGTCCAGGTTAGGGGCCCCTGGAGTCCCATAGCACCCACGCGGCGTCCATGGGCTCCGGTACTATCCATTCATTACCTACATGATCTTGAAGCTTGGGTGTCCGTGCTTCCATTCACACTTGTAGGCGCCGCTCTTCCTCTGTATCCGCATATTCCGGGAGGCACGCTAACAGCGGGGCCCATGATAGCGACCCTCGGTCACGGATAGGTCAGTCCCACGATGAATCCAGCGTCACGGCTCCTCTTGATGCAGCCACCGCCAGCCAACCACCAGGGAAAAGAGGGTGAAGATAACAAACTCACCAAGGACGAATCAAACCGCGGCAACAAGAGTAATACCCCCCCCCCCCCCACAAATCAATTTTAACCGGTATGGAGCTTCTTTGTCGTAAATAAATGCACAACTACTAACAAATAACTCCGCTAGAGCGGATCCCAATGTGTGCCTTGACGGAAATAAGTTAAACAACTTACATACACAAATGAAACAACATATTACAAAACGAAACACACGTGGGAGCCTCTTTTCGTCATGACCCATGAGCCACTTTTATCTGCTAGAGATGAGCTCTGGAAACAAAACCCCGGAATTAGGATGTACCAATTCCACTGTAACAGGTGTAATAAAACGCCCCATCCGAAAAAGATCACGCCACCGCGGTGAATGTTTGGCTGTAATATGAGCACTTGCTCGGCTTAAGGGATGAGTCTGGAACCACACAAGATCATTAATCTTCAACGTACACAGTTTACGGCCGCTGTTATATTTCCTCTCAGTGCGTCTTCTGCTATAGTGTGTTTACGCACGTTATCCCAACTGCGTCGGACGCCCAGAGGAGAACACGTATTCGGGAGATCTTGATTTTTCCACCGATTGGCCAACGGTGCCTTTCCCCGAAAGGGGATGACCTCGAATGGAGTCATGCTAGTCGCCTCGTGGGTGGCTATATTAAACGCCACCTGTAACCATGGGAGGTCTTCATCCCACTTAGTTTGCGAGTCCGCGTGATGGGCAGTGAGTGCAGCACGAAGATTGCGGTTAAACCTCTCAGCATGTGAGGGACTGGGATAATACGGGGTCGTGGTAATATGCTGTATACCCAAGGAAAAACAAAAACTTCCTAAATTCACCAGACACGAAACACTTAGCATTATTCGACACTATAACCTCCGGTACAGAAAAGCTGACGAAAATCCCTTTCCTCAGGGTATTAATAGTAGCGGCGGTAGTAGCCTCTCGCGCTGGAAATAACCAAACAAACTTCATAAATCCATTTACACACACCAGTAGTATAGTATTTCCAATTTTGCTACGCGGGGAACGACCCACGTAACCAATGAAAAGCCTCTGTAGCGGGCGTTCTGCTAGTTTAGACTCCAAGAAACCAAACTTGTTAGTCTGTGCAGGCTTGCTGGCTGCGCATTTTTGACAGTGCTTAACCCTCTCACGAATATCCCTATCCATACCTTTCCATATGAAGTCTGACGGATCTTCTGGATTGTCTTGAGTATGCCCAAATACCCACCAGTAGGTTTCACATGGAAGTAATTGAAGACCATTGGTACCACGGCCGCTGGCACCAGAATCTTCCACCCACTTCCCGCCCTCGTTTGACAGCGGAACACACCTTCCGACAAAGAATAGTTAAGAATGACCTCTACCCTCTGCAGGTATTTAATCACCTCCCGAAGTTCCGTATCATGGTGCTGCAACTCTCCCAGGTCCTGGAAAGCTGGAGGTGAATTCGTCAATACAGACCTCACAGAAGTAACCTGCCTCTCCGGTGCATAACCTTCAAACATGCGTGACAACGAGTCGGCAGTAATGTTTCGCATACCTCGTACATGGCGGACCTGGAACTTCATGGATGAGATCTTGACGACCACCGCCAATCTTGCCAAGATGACGAGGGGGAGACAACAGCCAAGATAGGGCCTGGTTATCGGTTTCGAGTAAAAACTCGCGGTGTTCCAAATAGGACCGAAATGTCTCTATTCTAAACAGGACCTCCAGATACTCCAATTCGTATACAGAAGATGTCCTCTTCTCCTGCAAGTTAACGCCCTCGAGGCATAGGCGATGGATAATCGCACTGCCTGGTGTTCTTTGGCAGAGTACTGCGGCCACCCCCACAGCACTCGCGTCGGTCTGGAGAATAAAACTTCGCGAAAAATCTGCCATATGTAATACTGGCGGCTGAGCAATAACCCTCTTCAGCTCTTGAACAGCTGTTCCGGCCCCCAAAGAAAATGGGACCCGCGCCTACGTAACGCGTTGAGAGGAGCAGCAATCTTCGCAAAATTCGGGACAAACTTCCTGTAAAAATTAGCCATCCCCACAAATCGGGCGATTCCCCGAAAGTCTTTTGATGGAGGAAAATCTCGAATTCCCTGAGTGCGTTTGGGATCAGTGCGAATGCCCTCCGGCGTCACAATGTGGCCCAAAAAGGAAATCTCGCTAACAGCCAATTTAAACTTTTCGGGATTAACGGTAAGTCCAGCGCCCCTCGATCGGCGTAATACTTCTTCAACGAGCTGTACATGCTGCTCAAAGGTTTCACCTTACACCACTAAATCATCAAGATAATTATAAATGTAAACAAACTTCACATAATGAAAATGCTGTCCAGCAGTCTCGTCAAATCCTGAGCGCCGGTGGCTAACACAAAGAATACCCTGGTGTATTGGTACAGGTTCCATTCAGTACAGAAAGTCGTTAAGTGCCTAGATGATTTGGCCAGCGGGATCAAAAGTCGAGAAGAACTTAGCGTTTGCAAATCAATTAAACGCATAGTGAAAATCCGGTAAAGGGGTAGATTCCACTTCAATTCTCTGGTTCAGCAACCGATAATCCACCACAGCACGAAAATTATCCGGTCCCTTGGGATCTAGGAACATGGGGCTGGAATAACTAAAAGGAAGAGGACTCGATGACTCCATCAGCCAAAGGTTTCTTAATATGATCTCTAAGAAAAGCCATTTTAGGTGGTGCAAGACGATACGGGGGTCCTTTCACAGGCCTGGTAACCTTGAGTTGAATGTCATTCTCCAACAGCTCGTCAACACATCCGCGTACCTCACAACCACCCCCTGATCCTGGGCACACTGTTCTTCGGACAGTCACCCTAACTGGCATCGTATCAAAGGCTGGTCGGGGGCCTGTTTATTATGCAAACAAGAACCTGCCAAAAGCAGAGTGACGAAAGGAAAACTATCCTGAAGAGAAAATTTAAAACTCACACGACCCCGACTCAAATTCATAACCATCCTGGTTTTAATAATAAAATCAGCCCCAAGGTCAATGGCGAAGCCATGTTAGTACACACAAAAAGAGTAACTTTCCACGAAAAATGAGCGATCTTGACCGGGATGTCCACACAGTCTAATAACTGGAGAGGCTCACCAGAGGCACTCCGACACGTCACCTCGCTACGTAGTAACATAAGTTTAGAATCTCCATGCTGTAATTGATGAAATAATTGAGCCGACATAAAGGACCTTACGGAGCCAGAATCAAGTAAGGCAGACAAAATTAAATGGCCGGACATAATCTTCATCAGGGGCAACCGAGCCTCAGTAATGCCCACTATCCGACTACGGTAACCCGCTAGTCAGTCTCTCACACCATGGGGTCTAGGATCGAGGCCCACCCAACGTGACAACCACAATCGACATTCACGCTTAAGATGTCCAACTCTACTGCAATAGTAACACTGCGGGGAACGGACGTCCTCCTACCATCGGCATGAGTAAAGTCCTGACGATGCGAAGGCAATGTAGCTACCAAAGGGACCCTGGAAACCTGCTCAACTTGAACATGCGTCGGTGCCGTACTAATAGAGTCAACATAGGCAAGATTCTGGTCCACAACACACATAAGATCAAGGTCAGAAAAACTCCTAGGTTAAGGTTAAGCAGTCCCATTACAGGCCTGGACAGGCCCTGAGGGTTCCAGGAGGTTGAGGCTCCCAGATGTAGACTCTGGAATGCAAAACGTGACCGCCGCGCGGGTGAAAACTTTCAATAATTTGATTTTGCGGTGGTAATTGTACTTACCACTAATTTGGGTAGCAATGTTTGGATGAAACTCGTGTGTAAATGCTAAATGGGTTAGAATGGACAGAACTTACCTCAAAGGTACACTAGAAATAATGGTAAGTATACCTAACTCTACAATTTAATTCGCAATTAGGGAAAAATCGATTTATAGTACTGTATTAAGAGTGTAAGAAAATGTCTCTTTTAATATTAACGGTGTGTACATTTAATACCACAAATTGTGCGACAAAAGACGGCTGCTGTCCTATAACCACATGCAACATGCTGTAAGTAATAATTTGACCCCAAAAGCGTACGAAAATTTGACTAAGTGGTTAGTACGAGAGAAATATTAATTTCTTCATTTTTAGACGCTGAACGAAATTATTTCTTCCAAACTAAGGCCATCAGCACGTACCAAAAAATAACGTATGTAACATGTGTTTTGCACGCTTACTAACGCAACAGTCGATGATACATAAGTTAATTTGATCAGTTAGTATAAGAAACATTAATTTCGTCAGCTTAAATTGTGTGAAAGCAGAGTAGTCAAAGTCATAGACAAGACCTGTAGACGCATTTGCACTTACCTCCGTACGCCTCGGAAAGTTACTCCAAGAGGACTTATTTTAGTCCCGGAAGCATTAAATTGCAATAAATCGTGCTTGAAAGTTAATGGCAAGTATACTTACCACCTAAAATTGCTACGGGTCGTTATCAATTCTGACCGAAACACTACAATTCGTGGCAAAAAAGTGATTTTGAGGTGGTAATTATACTTACCCCTAATTTGGGTAGCTGTGTTTGGGTGAAACTTGTGTGTAATTTGGTAACTTGGGTAGAACGGACTGAAGTTACATTAAAAGTACACTAGAAAAAATGGTAAGTATATTTAACTGTCCAATTTACTTCGCAATGAGGGAAAAATCAATTTCTAGTACTGTATTAAATGTATAAAAAACGTGTCCTTTCACATTCAAGACAAATGCAAGCTATACCACAACATGTGCGACAGTAGCCTGCTGCCATCCTATAACCAGAAACAACATGCTCTAAGTAATTATTTGACCTCAAAAGCAAATAATTAGTACGAGAGATCCGCTAATTTTATCACTTTTAGACACTATAAACCAATTATTTGTTCCAAACTCGGGCTATCACTACGTACCAAGCAATAACGTATGTAAAATGCGTCATGGACGCTTACCAACCCAACAGTGAATGATATACAATTTCACCAGTTAGTATAACAAACATTAATTTCGTCAGCTTAAATTGTGTGAAAGTCATAGGTAAGACCAGTAAACCCATTTGCACTTACCTCCGCACCCCCCGGAAATTTACACCAAGACATGGTAAAAATATTTATGTCAGGCTCGGAAGCATACAATTGCCATAAATCATGCTTGCAAGTTAATGGTAAATATACTTACCACCCAAAAGGTGCTAAACGTTCGTTATCATTTCCAACCAAAACACTACAATTCGTGGCAAAAAGTGATTTTGAGTTGGTAATTCTAATTTCCACTAATTTGGGTAGATATGTTTGGGTGAAACTTGTGTGTAAAATGGTTGCTTGGTTAGTATAGACAGAATTTACCTCAAAGGTACACTTGAAATAATGGCAAGCATACTTAACTATCCAATTTACTTCGCAATTTGGGAAAAATAAATTTGTATTACTGTATTAAACGTGTAAGAAAATGTCTCTTTTCAAATTAATGGTAAGTACAATTAACACCACAAAATGTGCGACAGTAGCCTGCTGCTATTCTACCAAAATTTGATTGCCATAAATCATGTTTGCAATTTATTGGTATGTATACTTACCACCCAAAAATTCCTACACGGTCGTCATGAAGGCTAACGAAAACAGCATATTTCAAGGCAAAAAGTGGCTTGTAGGCGGTAATTATACTTACCACTAATTAGGGTAGTTATTTTTGGTTGAAACTTGTGTATAAAGTAGTTACTTGGTTAGTATAGACTGAACGTACCTGAAAGGTACACTAGAAATAAAGGGAAGTATACTTACCTCTCCAATTTACTTCGCAAGGGGGGGGGGAATCAACTTCTCTTACTGTATTAAATGTGTAAGAAAAGTCTCGTTTCTCATTAAAGGTAAGTACAATAATACCACAAATTTTGCGACAGTAGCCTGCTGATATCCTACCACCGCAAACAAGCTGCTGTAAGTGCTGATTTGACATCAAAAGTGTATGAATGTCTAAGTAAATGATTAGAACTAGAGAACTGCTACTTTCATCATCCTTAGACGCTGAAACGCAATTATTTCTTCGAAATTAAGGCTATCAGTACGTACCAAAATAACGTATGTAACATATGCTATGCACAATTACCAGCACAACAGTCTATGTTACGTAAGTTAATTTGATCCGTTAGTGTAAGGAACGTTAATCTCGTCTGTTTTAATTGTGTGAAAGCTGAGTAGTCAAAGTATTAGGCAAGACGTGTAGATAGATTTGCACTCGGAAAGATACTCCAAGAGATGGTAAAAGTATTTATTTCACTCCCGGAAGCATTTAATTTGCAATAAATGATACTTGTTTGTTATAATAACTGATCTAATTACCTTGTGTACCATCGACAGTTGTGTTGGTAAGCGTGAATAACACATGTTATGTACGGTATTTTTGGTAAATACTGATAACCCTAATTTCGAAGAAATAATTGCGTTTCAGGGTCTAAAAATAAAAAAAAAATCAATTTCTGTCATACTAAACGTTTAGTGAAATATTCGTACGCCTTTGAGATCAAATCAGCATTGACATCTGCTTGTTTGAGGTGGTAGGTTAGCAGCAGGCTACTGTCGCACGTTTGTGGTATTACTTTTACTTACCATTAATGTGAAAGCAGACATTTTCTTACACATTTCATACTGTACTAGAAATTTATTTTCGCAAAGTGCAAACTAAATTGGAGAGTTAAGTATACTTACCACTATTTCCAGTGTACGTTTCAGGAAGTTTCAGTCCATTCTGCACTAGTTACAATTTTATACACAAGTTTCACCCAAACATAGCTAGCCAAATGAGTGGTAAATGCAATCACCACCTCAAATTCACCTTTTTTCCGCGAATTGTAGCGGTTTGCTAAGAATTCATAACAATGGTTTAGCAAATTTTGTGTATTAAGTATACTTACCATTTAGTCACAAGCATTATTTAAGGCAATTTAATGTTTCAAGGGACAGAAATAAATACTTTTTCCACCTATTGGAATAGTTTTCCGACGCATATGGAAGTGCAAATGCGTCTACAGATCTTGCCTACGACTTTGAATACTCATCTTTCACACTATGTAAGCTGATGATAATAATGTTTTTTTATAGTAACTGATCAAATTAATTTATGTACTATGGACTGTTGTGTTTGTAAGCGTGAATAACACATGTTACATACGTACTTTTTTGGTACATACTGATAACCATAATTTGGAAGAAATAATTGTGTTTTAGGGTCTATAAACGGAGAAAAAAGCAATTTTATTATAATATCCATTTAGTCAATTATTCTTACACATTTGAGGTCAAATCAGTACTTAACTGCAGCTTGTTTCAGGTGGTTGGTTAGCAACAGGCTACTGTTGCACACTTGTGGTATTCCTTGTACTTAACATTAATGTGAAGGGAGACATTTTCTTACACATTTCATTCAAGACTGGAAATTGGTCTTACACACATTGCGAAGTAAACTGGAGAGTTAGGTATAATTATCAATATTTCAAGTGTACCTTTGAGGTACGTTCAGTACATTCTACCCAAGTTACCATCTCTCACACAAGTGTCTCACAAATATATATACCAAATTGAGTGGTAATTACTATTACCACCTAAAATTCCCTTTTTTTCAACGAGTAGTAGTGTTTTGCTTCGTTTTCTTAACGAAAGTGTTGCAATGTTTTGGTGTTAAGTATACTTACCTTTAAGTTACAAGCATGATTTATGGCAATTTAATTATTCCCGGGACTGTTATAAATACTTTTACCATCTCTTGTAATAGTTTTCCGACACGAACGGAGGTAAGTGCAAATTCGTCTCTAGGTCTTGCGTACGACTTTGAATACTCATCTCACACAGAATTTAACCAAACGATATTAATGTTTGTTGTTCTAAGTGATCTAATTAAGTGATGTACCATCGATAGTTGCGTTGGTGAGCGTGAATAACACATGTTACATACGTTATTTTTTGGTCCGTACTGATAACCTTATCTTGGAAGAAATTATTGCGTTTCAGAGTCTAAAAATGAAGAAAAAAGCATTTCTATCATACTAAGCGTGTGTCATTTATTCGTACGCTTTTCAGGTCAAATCAGTACCGAAATTAGGTTGTTTGAGGTGGTCGGTTATCAGCAGGCTACTGATGCACATTTTGTTTTATTACTTGTACTTAACATTAATGTGAAGGAAGACATTTTCTTGCACATTTCATTCAACACGAGAAATTGATCTTACAGTTATTGCGAATAAATTGTAGAGTTAAGTATAGCTACATTCTTGCCACGTTAGCACCTCTCTCACATGTTTCTCAGAAACATGTCTACCAAATTGGGTGGAAAGTATAATTAACACCTACAAATTTCTTTTTTGCAACGTGTAGTAGTTTTTTTCTTGGTTTTGATGAAGAACATGCAGCAATTTTTGGTGTAAGTAGACATCATTAAGTTGTAAGCATGATTTATGGCAATTTAATGTTTCCAGGGCTGAAATAAATACTTTTACCATCTCTTGTTGTAGTTTTCAGATGCGAACTGAAGTAAGTGCAAATGCGTCTACATGTCTTGCCAGCGGCTTTGAATACTCATCTTTCACACGTTTTAAGCTGAAGATACTAGTGTTTGCTATAACTGACGTAATTACCTTATGTACCATCGACAGTTGCGTTGGTAAGAGTGATAAACACATGTTAATTAATTAATTTTTGGTGTATACTGATATATCTATTGTGGAAGAAATAATTGCGTTTCAGGATCTAAATATATAGAAAAATGTAATTCTATTATACAAACCATTTATTCAATTATGCGAAAGCATTTCAGGTGAAATCAGTAATTACTGCAGCTTGTTTGAGGTGGTAGGTTAGCAACAGGCTACTGTTGCACATTTTGTGTTATTACTGTTAATATTAATGTGAAGGGAGACACTTTCTTACACACTTCTTTCGATACTGCAAACTGATCTAATACTCATTGCGAAGTAAATTGGAGAGTTAACTAAACTTTCAAATTAATTGTGGAACAGTGACTAAAGCATCGGTAAGTATGAATAAAACATGTTACATAAGTTTGTGTTTGTACAAAGTGAAGTCTTTAGTTTGTGCAAAATAACTGCCTTTCAGCGTCTGAAAAAGAATATTTTAGCAGTACAATCATATCCTTTGTATACCTGAACAAACATCAGTTTTTAGGCTTCTTGTTGCCTGTCAAGCCCAGAACAGGGGGAAAAAAAAACACTTTGTGTTTTCTTAAGGTTATTACCATATATATTGTAATGAATGCCTGGCTGCCCTCCATTACATGTGTGTGTGTTTCTTAATTTTCTTGTAATTTTTAGCTTGTTATGTTTTGTAAATTTTGTTTGACTTAGTAGCACATAAGAAGTTTACTTATTGTTAACACACGTGCCGTAATGTACTATAGGCAACCCGCCTCACGGGCGTAGTGAGAACTTCCTGTTTGGAGTGAATGTAACGTAAGTTGGACTACAGTCTGTAAGCTTATTGGATGTTCTCGCCATACCCAAAGATGGGAATTAGTGACGGATTGGTTTTCCATTGGTTTATGAAATTCATATTCAGCAGTTTGACCTGAATAAACCAGTTGCAACCAACGCCACTAAAAGTCTATATATAAGGGGCGAAGCAATGCCGCGGCGTCTTTATGCTCTTGAACAACGGGTGGATTACTTACAAATTATACGGGTGCGCTAGGTTTTGCTGCGAGATATAGTCTTTTCTGGAATTTTTTTTTGGAACGGAAACATCGGGTGGATTTCGTCAAACCTTTACGTTAAATTTCGTATAGTTTTTTTTGCTACAAGATATAGTCTTTGCTGAGAGTTTTCGCAACTTACCTAAAGTATTAGAAATTGAAAGAAGAGTGAATTAATGTTGGATTATGCATAGTGAAGGATTAAAATGGTAAAAGTGGTGATAAGTGCTACGGAGCTTACCTGTGTAAGCGTACTCTCCACGTTGAGGACCGGTTGTATTTAGCTGCACGTGCGTCGGAGACTTCGACGAAAATCGGGAGGAGAGTAATAAAGAGCACGCAAGCAGTACGCTGACGGAACTTTATTCGACCAGCACACAATGCGAATGAGCATCATAATCCAAAGTAAGTCGGCAAAGTGAAGATGGAAATTTTAGGAAATTCAGAAGTTAAGTAATCTCTGAAATTTTCGTATTTGCAAGTTGCGGAGAGGGTATACAACCATTTTAATAGTATCGTAGCTAGTCGCGTTGTAAGATTGCGATAGTGCAGTACCGGCACGGCTTTAGTAACGTAACTTTGTGTAACGTAGGCTAGTAACACAGCCGTAGGTGTAGTAAATGGTTAATTTGAAGCATAAGGTGTTTCATTAGCCAGGCCAGAAATTGCTACAGTGTATCCTGACGCCGTGTGACTTAAAACGTCGGCAGTAATTGACCGTCTGGTGACAGCAAGTCATTGACGTCTTATGTACGCTACCTACTGAGGCCAAAAATTTCTCACAACCCTTAAAGGAAGCTCAGCCAGGGCAACTCATTACAAATAGGTAGTAGCGGTTGGTGGTAGCACTACGAACTGGTCGCAGCGTTGGAATAGTTTCACTACAACTTGGTGGCAGCGGTAAGATTCCTCGAACACTCTTCACTACAATATTAAAGCAGACTTTCACTTGCACTTTCAACACATTCCTTGGAAATGATTTGTGCCAACTGCGATGTAAGAGATTTAGGTGAATTTACAATGAATTTAATATACCTTTAAGGTAAGTTCAGTCAATTATAACTTTATTACATACTGTGTATGAAAAGGAGCTCCCCAAATTAGGAGTAAGTATAATAACCACCCCCGAGAATCTTTCTATATGTGAATGTGTGTGTTGCCGAGTGAAAGCTTAACGATTTTAGAAGAAAATGTTGGGTGGTAACTATACTAACCATTCATTTGAGAGCATAATTTTGATGATTTTAAGCTTCTCAGACCGTAACAAATATGCTGAAACTGTATTTCAGTGTCGAATCGAGGGCTATGTCCGTTTGTGTGAATACGTACTTCATTCTTAACAACGATTTTGCATGCTTAATTTTCACAAGATAAAAGTTGTCGAACATAATGTATTTGTAACTAACCTTTCAAATTCATTGTGGAACTGTGACTAAAGCATCGGTAAGTATGAATAAAAACATGTTACATAAGTTTTGTGTTTGTACAAAATAAAGTCTTTAGTTTGTGAAAAATAATTGCGTTTCAGCGTCTGAAAAGAATATTTTAGCAGTACAATCATATGCTTTGTATACCTAAAGAAACAGCAGTTTTTAGGCTCCAAGACAGTACCTCTTATTGCCTGTGAACCGCAGAAGAGGAAAAATTCCACTTTGTATTTTTTTAAGATTCTTACCATATATATTAAAGCAGACTTTCACTTGCACTTTCAGCACATTTCTTGAAAGAGACTTTTGCCCAACTGTGATGTTAGAGATTTATGTGAATTTACAATGAATTTTAATCTTCCCTTAAGTTCAGTCCATTCTAACCTTATTACACACTGTTTCATGAAAAGGAGCTCCACAAATTAGTGGTAAGTATAATTGCCACCCCAAAAAATCTTTATTTATGTGAAATTTGCCGATAGAAAGCTCAACGATTTTTGCAGAATATGTTGGGTGGAAAGTATACTTACCATTTATATGAAAGCAGAATTTTAATGATTTTAGGCTTCTGAACCATAACAAATATGTTGACACTGTAATTGAATGTCCGATCGAGGTTTACGTCGGTGTGTGAGTCCGTACTGCATTCTCGCCAATCGACTTTGCATGCTCAACTTCATCAATTTTAAATTTGACGGAAGTTATGTATTTTTCACTAACCTTTCAAATTCATTCAGGAACATTGACTAAATCATCGGTAAGTATGAATAAAACATGTTACATCAATTTTGAGTTTGTACGATGTGAAGTATTTAGTTTGGGAGAAATAATTGCTTTTCAGCGTCCGTTACATCCGTTATTTACGTAAACAAACATAAATTTTTAAGTTCAAAGACACTTCCACTTGCAGCCTGTGTGTGAAGCGTAGAAGAGAAAAAAATCCACTTTTTATTTTAAAAGATTCTTAACATTCAAAATAAAGGAGACATTGCACTTTCAACACATTTCTTGGAAGAGACTTTTGCGCAAATGTGATGTAATTTAGAGATTTATGTGAATTTACAATGAATTTTAATCTTCCTTTTAGGTAAGTTCAGTCTATTCTAACATTGTTACACACAGTTTCATGTAATAAGCTTAGAACTGACTAAATTTAGCTGAAAGGAAGAATAGGATTCATGACAAACCTACATAAATCTCAAACTGACATCACAGTTGGGCAAAAATCTCTTCCAAGTTATGTGTTAAAAGTCTGAGTCTCCTTTATGCATGCAAGACCATTGGCGAGAATGTAATACGGATTCGCCCATAATACGTAAACATTTCTCCTACATAGAAATACAGTGTCAACATATTTTTTAAGGTCTGAAAAGCATAAAATCATGAATGTAATGCTTAGAAATTAAAGGTAAGTATACTTTCCACCGAATACACTCTTTCTATCCTCAAACATACAAATTCATATCAAATAAGATTTCAGAAGTGGTAATTATACTTACCATTAATTTGGGGAGCTTTTTGATGAAAGAGTGTGTATTAATGATAGAATTGACGGTGCTTACATTAAAGGAAAACTAAAATTCATAACTAACAAGTATAAATCTCAAACATTCATCACAGTTGGGCAAAAATAGCCTCTAATTTTCGTGTTTAAAGGGTATGCGAAAGTCTTCTTTAATATGTATGGTAAAATCCTTTAAACCACAAAGTGGATATTCTATCTTTCTACTCGTCAGTAGTTGTAAGAGGGTGTGTATTTGAGCCTAAAAACTAATATATGTACAGGTAAATTTATGATATTTTTGTACTGTAAAAATGTTCATTCTCGGACGCTGACACGCAATTATAACTAACAAAGTAATAAATTCGTTTGGTACGAACATAAATTTATGTAACATGTTACATTCATACGTCCAATGCTATAATCAATGTTCCACAATAACTTTGAATGGTTGGTGAAAAATACAAATTTTCTCCAACTTAATTTGTGAAAATTAAGGATGCATAACATTTGGCGAGAATGAAATGTGAATAGACCCAAAAGACATATCTTTTCTCCTCTTTTGATATACATTACCAACATATTTTTTAGGTCTCAGAAGAAATTAATCATGAAAATAATACAGTGAAATGAATGGTAGGTATATCTACCACCCAACATTTTCTTTAAAAATTGTTAATCTATCTATCCTCAACACTATATTTGTTTTAAAGAAAGGATTTTTGATATGGAAATAAACTTACCATTTATTTGGGGAGTTTCTTTTAATGAAAGAGTGTGTAATAAGGTTAGAATTGACTAAACTTAGCTCAAAGGAAGATTAGAATTCATGACAAACCTACATAAATCCCGAACTTACATCACAGTTGGGCAAAAATGTCTTCCAAGTTATGTGTTCAAAGTCTGTCTTCTTTATGCATGCAAGTCCATTGGCGAGAATGTAATACGGATTAGCACATAAGGACGTAAACATCTTTCCTACATTGAAATACAGTGTCAACATATTTTTTTAAGGTCTGAGAAGCATAAAATAATGAATGTAATGCTTAGAAATAAACGGTATATGTAGTTTCCACACAATATACTCTTCGTAATTTGTTAGGCTTTCTATCCTCAACCCAAAAATTCATATCAAATGAGAGTTTTTGAAGTGGTAATTATACTTCTCATCAATTTGGGGGGGGGGGGAGCGTTTTGATGAAAGAGTGTGTATTAATGAGAGAAATGACGGTGCTTACATTAAAGGAAGACTAAAATTCATAACTAACAACTATAAATCTCAAACATTCATCAGAGTTGGGCAAAAATGGCTTCTAATTTACGTGTTTAAAGGGTAAGCGAAAGTCTTCTTTAATATGTATGGTAAAAATCTTTGAAACCACAGAGTGGAAAATTTTCTTTTCTACACTTCATAAACTGCAAGACGGCAGTAGAGAGGGTTCGGGTATACCGACAGCCAATCAGAGAGCAGTATTTGTATGACGTCACAGTGACCACGCCCCTTCGACCAATCAGAGAGCGCCACGTCATAGTCACATGACTTCGCCGACCAATCACGTTGAATGTAAACAAAAGTCACGTGACCAGGTCAATGACCTTTTACAGGAATGTAAACAAATATGGCGGCTATGCGCACTGAATGTAAACAAACATGGCGACTATGCGCACTGAATGTAAACAAACCCACGTGACCAAGTGAATGACCTTTACTTGAAAATAAACAAACATGGCGGCTATGCGCACTTAATATAAACAAACATGGCGGCTATGCGCACTTAACGTAAAGAAACATGGCGGCAATGCGCACTGAACCTAAACATAAACTAGTTATAATAACAAAACCACGTGACCAAGTCAATGACCTTAACTTGAAAATAAACAAACATGGCGGCTATGCGCACTGAATGTAAACAAACCCACGTGACCAGGTTAATGACCTTTACTTGAAAATAAACAATATGGCGGCTATGCGCACTGAACCTAAACATAAACTAGTTATAATAACAAAACCACGTGACCAAGTCAATGACCTTTACTTGAAAATAAACAAATATGGCAACGACGCGGTATATTTGAATTTTAAATATGGCTGACACGGCGCGAAGTTTAAATTTTTAGATATGATGGACAGCGCGCGAGGTTTAAATTTTTTTAAATATGGTGGAAACAGCGCGAAGTTTAAGTGAACAACATGGCGGTTTATGCGGGAAGTTTAAATTTTAAGATGGCGGTACTTTTTAAAATTTGAAGATGGCGGTACTTTTAAAATTTGAAGATGGCGGCTACCGCGGTATATTTGAATTGTAATAGAGAGGTTTATTTGAATTTTAAATATGGCGGCTTGTTTGAATATTTGAATATGACTAAAGTTTGCCATTTTATGGAAAGGGGCGGCCGGGTGGTTAGATAATGGACTCAAAATCGAAAGATTCTAGGTTCGAATACTGCCTGCCCGACCATTCCTTTTTTTAAGGATGGGAAAAAGGTAATAACGAAATAAAGAACACAATTTTTTTTCATACTCACAATTATCACATTTTTTTCACATTTATTATACAACTTTGTGATACACAGAACGGCAGGCGCTAAGCTCCAATGCCTCTAGACACAAACCTCTAAGTGTAGGTGGTTGCCTTCCACATAAGATACACTTACACTGCACAGTCTTTGTATTGTCGGAATGACTTTGCATATTACAAAATGTGTAGTCATTCGGAACGTGATTGTCTGATCTTGTATTTTTTGGAACTTTGCACTGGATCATTTTCTTTAACGGTTCAAAAAATGTATCACTCGGTGCTTCCGCACACACAAATTTAGAATTACATATTGAATCAAACACGTAACTGATCTGTGCATTAAAACATATAATTCCATACGACATGTTAACCTTGTCTAAGTTCCTAAACATAGAAAGTAACATGTTTAACGAAAAATTAGCTGGCGCATTATTCGCGCACTGACTTATGAAATTCACTGTAACACTTTTTTCATCTATCACAATACGAACTTGCTTTCCTTTTTCCACAAATAATACATTACATGTTTTTGAAGAAAGAGCATCATTTATGTATTTTCGGATATCGAGTTCACTTAGTCTGCTTGTTGCAATGTATATGTTTATTTCATCTTCAAAACCTGGTAAGACACCCGCGATGTAGGCTGGGTACAATCCAACAACCGCACACGCATAATTGTCTGTATATAGTGCTTTCAAAAGTTTTTCAATTAACCATAACCAGTCAGTATTTACTGCAGTAAACGTTTCATACCACACACCACACCCTATTTCTTCACTTAAAGTGTCACATAACTCCTTTCTGTTTCTACTGCTATCAAAATGACACAGTCCAAATGTCAATGTGTCTATCATTATACACTTCGTTGATTTAGCAATACTGTATGGGCTGCGTAGTCTCGGCTTCCGACAGCTATCTGCAAGCAATAATACACCTGTGTAAACCTTATGTAAATACGTATATCAATAAAGAAATAAGTAAATATCAAATAATATACTTACGTGGTAACAGTTTGTTGCGATACATTGTAGCACCGGAGTCGCTCCGCTGTAAGGTGTTGCACTTTAAAACCTTGTCACGACGTTTGCATCCAATACTCCCAATTGTGACTTATAAAGGAATATGAGAAACTAGCTACACATTCGAATTTTATAGTGAGTACGTCTGTAGAGTATTTGCCTGTCCATACAAGAACCAGCATTGTAGTTACAGTTGGGTTATTTCTGAGCAATTGCCCTCAGGGCTCAAGATGGCCCGGTCAGATAATTCATGAAGTTGCTTTTAGGGGTGGCCTTGTAAATGCTCCGGAATGTGAGTTATTCTTGGAATGCAGGCTTCATTTAGCACATCCACGGACTTGTAGGAACAGGAATAAATATTTTTGGCATAAATGTATTGTACAACAATTGAAAATCAATTTCGTTTATTAGCGGTGGCGCACAGAAAGCGTTTGATCGGATACAGCTGTCTCGCCATTGGACTAATTCGTGATGAACCTCAAACAGTTTTAAAATTTGTGCATTTATGTTAGAGTTACTTAAATGTAAAAGAGTTCTCCACTGGCCTTTACTTAACAACACATATGAATTGTAACATGTAATTCGAATAGAACGGTTATAATGCGTATCTAAAAACAGATGACTGTCGCCGAGTTGATAGCAGGATTTTTTAAAGATCTTGTTTTTAAAAGACACTAGGGTGAACCATTCCGTAGGGTTTAGCACTACTTGATGTGTGGAAGTACCGATTTTAACGTGTGGTATGAAATATTCGTTCAGGAATACGGAAACAAACTTTGTTCCTACGTTGTTGAGGAAGAAAGTGCGATTTAGCAGAGCAGGCATCTGTAATAGCAGAAAGTATAGCTACTAATGATGAACTTACTACGTTTTAAAAATCCATTAATTGTTTGCTTTGAGTAATACTTACATTTATGTACGTATGCAGTCACAAGAAGAGCGATACTAACTGTTATGACACGGATTACTTGTAAAAATGAATAACAGAAAACTAGCTACAACTTAGAATTTTATACCGAGCAGGAACTTACTGATTCAGAGTGGGAATGCCTACGGCTATATGGTATTTTGAACACCGGAACTCCTAGCGACAGACTGGCACCAGATGTACAGCCTAAGGCGTACCATTAAGNAAGAGAACAGTTATCAATATTTCAGTAGTTACAAACATTCTCATTCACCTGTTGTTACCGATTTCAGATACCACGATTATATATGCAGGACAGCTTAAGTACAGCAATATTGACTTCAGAGGATGACAATGAGTAAAAAATATAAATATTATATCTATTTTCCTAATAAACAACAGCAGTAGCAATTGGAGTTAAGTGTTATTAAACCATCACCACTATCCGTACTCCCTATCCTACATTATGTCTAAAAGGAGATGTCTTCGAAGCAATATGTTCCGCTGCGAGACGTTGTTCAGACAGTCGCCTATTGCATAAAATTATACTCAATTAACGGACTAGGCCCT